>PVJX010020349.1:0-33470 GCA_004027295.1 Dolichotis patagonum | reverse complement strand
CTCCTCAGGGGTTTACATTTGGGGCTATGTGTAGAACCTCTTAGTTCCTCTAGATAGTCTTTTGCTCTACCAGTGTCATCTTCTAGGATTGGTCACTGTCTTGCTTGACTATATGGCTTCCCTTGGAACATGGAGACATTCTTCTTCTTAGTGATCCTCCTCTAAACACAATGCACACTGGCTGACTCCTTTCCTCTGGGGTCTGCCAGTCTCTCTGCTTGGGAGGTTTGGAGACTCACTGGAGTTGTAGGACTTGTTCAGAAAGGCCCTGTCATGCCCTGGGTACTAGCTGACCTTGAAGAGCAAGGCTCAAAGTATTAGCTGTCCTCTTAGCCCAGTTGTCTTCTTTTAGCTTTAGTCTCCAAGCCTCAGTTGTTGAACACATAGGTCAGGTACCAGAAGTGGGAGCAATAGGTTTCAGTTTTCTAATCTTATCTTGATATTGAGCACTTTAAAATATAAAGTATGGCCAGAGAGCTGTTATTTATTTTATAGTTGTCTTTTAGAAGTCAAATTCCTCTAGAATGTTAACTGATAACAATTATAAAGTTTTACAGAGAAAATGTGAGATCAAGAACAAACTTTGCCTTTTAGCATAATAATTATAATTACAGTTTACTAAAGGCATTAGGTTTTTATTCTTCTCTGAAATACATTTAACTTTCTGTTTTATCAATTGCTTACCTTTATCCAACTATAAAATACTAAATGACATAAAAACCCTGGTTATAGTTTATATCTAGATGTCCCCCCAAAGCCTGTGTGCTCACCGGTGGGGCTTTTGAGATGGGATCAGATCACACGAGTGTGATGCTCATCAGTATATTAGGTTGCTGATGAATTTACAGCTAAGTGTGATGTTGAAAGGTGGAGCCTGGTCCAAGGGGGTGGGTCACTGGGCTGTGGTCTGGAAAGGTCTGTCTCCCTCTCCTCCCTTGAGCTCTTTTTGCTTCCTGCCTGCCATACCATGAGCAGTCCTCCACTGCCATGCCCCTCTGCCATGCTACCCTGCCTTGGAGTTAGCCAAGACTATGGAACAGAAAACTCTACCAACTGTGAGCCAAAATAAACCTTTCCTACTTAGAATTGTGAGTGCCAGGTATTGTGACTCAACATCAAGAGAGTAAATAAGACAACTCTCATCTAAATTTGTTACCACTTTAAAAAGTGCCTTTTCAGTAAAATATGCTTGTTAACAGCTATACTTTATAAACTACAAATGGCCAATTTCTAATCATTAGAGTGACACTTCCTGAGATATATAGTGTGTAGGTACAACTAACTGTTACAATACCATTACATAACAGTCAGAAAGCCATAAGTCTGAAAAAGTTCACATCATAAACAACTTTAATCTGAAGATCATCAGTATGATGCTTTTCTAATTTTTGCATCATTAAAGCCTATATACTTGGGAAACACAAATGGATTTAATATACTATGAGGTTAGCATGAATTGGAATAATAGCTGTAAACCCTTTAACAGTTTTACATGGCGTAACTACACTGACAACGATTTTAAGAATGTCTGTAGGTCTCTCACAAAATTAGGACATAGTGTTACTGACCGCAAACAGCTGTTACCCAACTTACAAGTGTATCTCATTTATACAACAAAATACTTGTTTCATCAAAGTCATAAGTGTAGGTCAACTTTTAAAAGCCACACCAAATATAAAGAGATGCCAAAATTTTATTATTTTATATGTCTAAGGCTTATATGTAATACAGTATAGTATATAAAAGACAGCAGTTATTAGTTACTTTGTATACATTAAACTTAAGTAGGCTTAGCTCTATAAACTTAACTTTAAAGCTTAGATTCGCAGCATATTTTGTCATTAGATGTATGTACATCTCTGGTCCCAGATATATAGGCTGTGTTATTAACTAAGATAATAGGTGTTCATTTAATCAATCATCTCAGTTTTTCCTTGATCTCTGTCTCTTGCTAGCTTCCTGTTCCTAAGCTAAATCTCCTTTTATAGTAATTTCCTATAGTTACCGATCTTTGACTGACTTTAAAATGTTCTCTTTGGCTTCTTAAGCACTCCCAACAGCCATGTAACCAACTCCTCCAATAAATTCTTCTTTCTTGAAATACCTAGCATAGTTCTTATTTTATGATATGTTCCTAATGCAATGTATTCAGCCACACACGCGAGTACACTCATTTGCTGTTAACGTGTTCAAGTCCCAGGATGTTAATGTATTCTGAATTTTACTATGGGTAGCACTGAACTTCATTCTGAGTCCTCATCAAAGAGATCAATACAACAAGATAGAGTAGGCAGAAATATTGATCTGAGGAATTCAAAATTCATGGCACAACTGCCACCGTGGTCCAACAGAATACTCTGTTTAATATTCTGTTATGGAAGAGGTGGAAAGCAGAAATAAGGACCTAAGAGAAATAAGGACATCTGGCTGTGCTCCATCTTGTTTCTACCTGTGTCCAATGTAACTCAAGCCATAGCCTGGGAAACTAGCTGAAGAAGAATTTCTTAATAACAGGTGCTACAGAGGAGATAAATAGTCAGAAGAGTTTATTCTGTAACTTGTCTTTTTGTTCCTACGTTAACAGTGAAATCTAACCTTTGAGTAAGGTTTGCTACTTTTTGAGTATGATTTGCCAAGGTACAGTTAACCTTAATTATTAAAAAGAATCCATCTTTATTGCTTGAAATAGATTTGCAAAACCTTGCATCATAACACATTTGTCAATAATTGACACATAGACTGAAATTTTACATCTCTATTGATTCTGAGAATGTGCAAAAAAAAAAAACCCTAAAACTAACAAAAAAAAGTAACTTTGGTTGTCTGTGTACATTTCTGATTTCAGTCTTCTAAAAGTATGCTTTATGGAGACTTCTTAGAGACTGAGAATATGTCTGAACTGAAGGGAGAACCTGTGGAAGTTCATGGAAATGTGCTTTTAGGCAGTGCTTCAGTTTTTGCCTTCCCACGAGAGGAGGAAATATCCACATTGGAAACAGTAGAAATAAGTAAACTGTTACCATGCTTCAGACAGCATTATATATTTATGCTACTGCTAAAAATATCTAGGTAATTTGGGAATAATCAGTGCTAAAAAGTGACCACTGCTGTCAAATCCTACTGCATTTGGTTCAGTCCCTATCTTACGTCAGCCTTGTTTGGCCTTAGCTGTGCTAGCGTTTCTATCAGATCTGCTGGGCTGGAATAAACTAGCTTTTATTTTGTTTTTTTATTGGACCAAGGCTTTGCAAATTGGTAGATTTGGGTGTTTGACCTAGCAAAAATTTTTTCCCTGCCTATGGATTAAAAGGGATTTTAGCTGGAGTTGAAATATTTTAATGAGAATCAGATAAAACCATGTTGTAAAACTCTATTTTATGGGTAAATGTTGGGTAAATGTTATGTTGTAAAACAACATAACATTTGCCCAGAACCAGCATCTGTAGCAGGAGCTTTGGTTTTGGTTTTCACTGTTTGCTCTCTCAAGAACCATGTCTCAGGGGCTGGGGATTTAGCTCAGTGGTGCAAGCACCTGCCTGGCGAGCGTGAGGTCATGAGTTCTATTCCCGGTACTAAAAAGCAAAACAAACAAACAAAAAAACATGTCTCTGACTCTTTCATTCTACCTACTACAACTGTCTGCCTTCTTCCAAAGTGCTCATCATTCTTCAGCATAAACTCATCATAATTCTTCTTCAACGGCCGAAGTCCCTTAATCACAGTTTCTCTTTGTTTCACATAGTTCCCAACATTGTCTCTAAAAATTTTATTCTTTTATTTGCTTCTATGAATTCCAGTAGTAAGTAGTACCTAAAATTTGTTCTAACACAGGGCAAGGATAGTGACTTTGAGTTTCTTGTTCTCTTGTGGTGTCAATAAGATTCAATATAAGAATGGGATGGGAGGGGATTTAGCTCAGTGGCATAAGCACCTGCCTGGCAAGTGCGAGGTCATGAGTTCAATCCCAAGTACCACAAAAAACAAACAAACAAAAAGAATGGGATGGGGCATTCATTACTTCTCCTGTTTGACTTGGTTAGTGTGACAGTCAACAAGAAAGGTACTATTGGGTAATGAAAAGGGGTTAGGGTTGATGGAGGGCAGAAAATTTTAGTTTAACTCACGTCTCTGCAACTCAATAACATGGAGTCTCCTTAAGTGTTGGGTTTTCAGCTGTAAAGCAAGAGTAATAATTCCTACTCATCTACTTCTCCAGAATGTATCAAAGAGAAAATGAGATACAGTATGCAAATGTCACTTGTGCACATTGTAAAGTTCAGTAAAGTAAAGGTTATATAGGCCTCTGTTGAGAAAAATAGTGGCAAATTGACTCTAGTGGTCATCCATTTTATTATCCATGTATTAAATGTGTTGCATGACCAATAGATTGTAGTCTATGTTTGCCAAACCATATTGGATGCCTATCCAATTTAATAATCCTTCTTGGGTTGTCTTCTCCTTGTATAATCAAGAAATTAAATACATTTGGACAGGACCATGTTTGAGGATACACAGATTGAAAATATCACGTCAGTAATTGAAGATTTGCTTCAAGGAAATTATCAACTTGGATATCAGGTCATTTGGTTTCATTTTCTCTCCTTATCCTCATCTTGCTTCCTTTCTTCTTTCTGTTTCCAAATTATTTTTCTTGTTTTTCATCGTACCAGCTGATCCATGAATTTCTTTGCTCTTCAAAATTTTATCTCCCCATGACCTTAGTAGTGTCAGTTTGGTCTTTATCCAACTGTAATCCAGGAAATATGTAGCTGTCAATGTTCAGTGCATGTCAGATATTTTAAATATAAACACTGAGTACATGAAACTAGATCCTCCGAAATCACTGACAGTGCTAGAGGAGCAGAAATCATGTGGACTATCAATTTCAAGGTCTACCTGCTATAGCTGTAACCCAGACATCTGGAAACTCCTATTCTCCTTTCTCCTCCTGCTTCCATTGTCCTCTACCCTTCAGCTGGTGACATCCTGCAGTATGGAACACAGTTACTGAGTTCATAATTACTTACCTTTCCCACAAAAACCTTATGTGGTGATGTCTCATTGGCAGAATATATATTACATCCTGAAGCCTAACTGCTAGAGAACCTAGAAGTGCAGTTTCTAACTTCCCATCGTCTACAAGAATGGAAGCTGGTACCAGTAGACAATGGCATTAGCTGGGGAGGTTGGTCCATTTATACTACCAGATAATCATAAAGTTTTCAGAAACATAGGGAGAAAATAACTGCTTTGGGCTATAGAAAATTCATGATAATCACCACACAATTTGCATCCTTGTCAGAGCCAGCAAGGACATGAAGATAGGTTCTCAGACCAAGTAAGAGTTACATAGACATGTTTCAGCACGGAGCAGTTTCCACATAGAATGACAAATTTCTCAGAATATGAGGACGTGTGAAATTATTTCCTCCTTTAAGCACTGAGATACTCCCAGGGAAAGGGAGTTTAGATTCCCTCAGCTGTAGCATCATTCATTCCATGGAGGCTCCAATTTGACAAGCTCACAGCCAACTTCTGTCCAGCAGACATACGGATGGTTTGGTCCAGCCCTCATCAGTGGAGTAAATAAAGTGACTGCTGACAGCTTCAGGGCTCACTGATTTATTTCTGTGGTGCCTGCTGGTCATTACAAAAGGTTCTGGAAACAGAAAAGCATTGTCATGACTGGGACTGCAACACACTTTTGTTCTTTTCTTAGCTTATTGGCAACATATTTGTGCAAAAAAGACAAAAAGATAGATTCTTTTTAACCTCCTAGGATTCATTGTGTAAATGAATTATGAAACCAGCTTATCTTATGACCTGGTCTTAAAGTACTGAACAAGATCTGGGTGGGGTGGTGTACACCTCTGTAATCCTAACACTCTGGAGACTGAGGCAGGAGGATCCATGAAAGTTAAAGACCAGCCTGGACTATGCATGTATTTTCCCTAAAATAAGACCAAACTAGAAAATAAACCCTAGCATGGCTTTTCAGGCCCCACCCCAAAAATAAGACCCAGTTAAGGTTATCAATCAGATGGACACCTTTAGTACATCCATGACAACCCATGATAAATGTATTAAATTATGAAAATCATAATATTAATATCTAAATTAAATAAGCAACATTATTGACATTAATACTTTGAAATACAATATAAATTATAATTAAGTATAATATAAATTATAAGTAAATATTTGCCCAAGGGGGCACCTCTCAACTGGAGGTACACACCTATATAAACAAAAGAACTCAAGACTTATTGGCAAATGTCCAACTGGAGTGCAGGCAAAACACATAAATAATGTGTGCATTTGATAATGAAAGGATGCAGTTGTGTCTAATATAAATCTTCATAATTCTGTACATCATATTGTAACAGATATCTGTAATGCACTCATGTGAAATAAAGAAAATTTTCTCAGTTTTGGTGTCTACCATCTTTTGTTGCTTTTGTGTGGCCATCATTCTTAACCGTCATCACTTTTGTTGCCACTTATGTCTCCTAAGTCTTCAGTTAACGGTTGATGTAATGGGAACTTTGTGAAGCCCAACTTGCAAGAGATTGTGACCTCGGTGAAGAATTCATGGGATAAAATCACTGACAGCTGTGTTGCCAGTGCGCTACAAGCAGGCTATATGGACAAGAAGAGCTTGTGTAAGAAGACACTAATGCTGGACATGAGAGACTGAGATCACTAGTCTCACAGGAAACGGAGTCCTAAGAAATTCAGAGTTTGGAGAGTTACGATGATATTCCAAAAGAAGATGACATGATTGTATTTGAATAAATATAGATTGTGGTATACATGAAAAAGTAAGACATTCTTCAAAAATAAATTGCACCCTTTGGAGCAAAAATTAATACAAAGACCCAGTCTTATTTTAGAGGAAATACAGTAGTGAGTTCAAGAGCAGCCTAAACCATATAGAGAGACCCTGTCTCAAAACAAACAAAAAATACTGATCAGGGACTTACTTTGTGACTACTTCCTTGTAGGTACTCATTAGAAATGGAGTCAAACTGGACTTTATTTACTTTTTCCTCTTAATAAAAATTTTCTGATAAAATAACTGTCCTGATAAACTTCTCAGTAGTATGTATTTACCAGGCTTAGCTAATTCACGAAGATTAGTATAAATTTAATCCAGTGGGTGGTGACAAGACTGGGGTAGCTAATTAAAAATTTGTATTTCACATGAATTTGCTCAAATTGATCTGTTAGAAATTTCCAGGATTCAGGATGACCCCTCCTTTCTAAATTACCTTTAGCAGTGGTGGGATATTAAATTTTATTTCTGGTTTTTTAGAAACCCATGAAAAATGATTGTCAGGGTAGCCTTTTTTGTGTTGGTTAGACAAAGATGGCATTTCTTAACTTTCAGAGCATGGACAAAGTAAAATTGCTGTCCCAAATATGTGATGGATTATGTATTGATATCCATATCTAATCTAACTCTCTGAGCACAATTATGGCATAATTACGAAAAACGTAGGAAAGTAGGTGATGGCAACTGCAATGTCACACCCTGAAAATGCCTACACCCCAGTTAGGGTGCTGTGTGAAGGTCAGGTGTTCACTGGAACATGCATTTCCTGGTGCATCAATCTCAAAGGAAAGAAAGAGCTAGCAATGAGAGGGTGCGGGGTGATCCAACAGGAATATATGAGAAAAGAAGAAAGTAGATGTTGTTGGGGGTTCTTTTTTTATCTGGTCCTATATTTTCAAAATCAAGAGATGGAAAAATAGTGATCAGTTATGTGGCCTTAGCCAAAATTGGCTTCTACTGATAATTCCATTCTACCTTTGTCTTTTAGGATAATTCTGAATTTCAGAAAATTATCCATTTCATGCATGGAAGTTAATTCATATTCATCCTCTTATTTTTAATAATTGCCTATTCTTTGTGAGCCTCTTCCTCGCATAGGCCCATGCATGTAATGTACCGTGTGTGGCAGGATTTTAAAGCATTTGAGGTTTCTCAAATTAAACTTGGCTATGAGAAAGCAAGATGATGACCATCCATGTGCCTGGCCCAGGGCCAGCAGCATTGTGTTTAACCAGCCTTTGGCACACTCATTTTGCAAGCACTCAAGGCTCTACAAATATGGACCCACTGAGTGTGCTAACATCCCCTCCCATTCCCTGATATATAGATGAGAAAGCTTTAAGAGAATGAGGGCAGGAAACTCAGCCGGTCTCACAGCTGGTGAGTGCCAAACAGAAAGCTGACCCCAGCCTCGCCGACCCTGTGTCCCTGGAGCTCACGCACAGCCACACCCAGGGACACAAGTGACAGTCTTTTCCTTGATGCTCTGGCTTCACAGGAGGTCCTCTTGCATTTCTGTCCCTTCCCTTTGATTCTACCTCCCATTTTGATAATCTTGTTTTCCAGAATCCAAATAGGACCTTTTCCCTGCAACAAAGCTTCTTGTTGAAGGGTTCTCCATTTCTAGTGAGTCCAAGAAATCCCAGCCTTTCTTCAAAGGCATCATTGATCTGTAAGAAGACATTTTCTCCCTATAAACATGGGATTCTCATAGTTTTCTCACCATATTCCTAGTGCATGAGTAGACTTTTAAATGTTTCTTTCCATAGGATGTGCTCGTTTCCTTTTAGTATATTTCTGTGTGTTTCTGTAAGAGACTAATGGTCTTGGACTGCAGAAACCAAGAACCACACTTGCAATTCAGTTTAAAGCAACCTCTGGAACATTCTTAGTAAACATATCTGATGCTGATAATAGTTATGGACAATGACAAAGCTCAGCTTGGGTACGAGTGTGTGATATTTTGCTATCCCTGTTGAAACAAAGTGTGATGGCTTCCTTGCTGTGTCCTTTCTATGTCCTCCTCTATAACTGTGTCTGTTGGGCTGGGGATTTAGCTCAGTGGTCTAAGTGCCTGCCTGACAAGTGTGAGGTCATGAGTTTGATCCCTGGTACCAACAACAACAAAAAAAAATTGTGTGTGTTAATGGTATGTCACAGTTTCCACACATACTGTTTCATTAAAGTCTTATCACCAATGAAAAGTAGATAGTATTACTCCGATAATACACTTGAGGAAACAGGTATTTAGGTAACTTGCCCTATCTCATGCATGACAGAATTTAAAACCAGAACAATGACTTCAAAATCTGTGGTGTTGACAATTACTGTAAATGATTTACCTCCGGTAAAAGGCTCTCTACTATACAGCCTTGGGCAAGTTATGTAATTGTTCTGTACTTTGTTCCTGAAGGCTGTATTCTGTATTAATTACTAGAACCAGAAAAATGCAGAATGCAGCTTCATATCTAATATTTTCTGTTTGGATTCATACACTGAAACTGATTTATATTACTAAATGTATATACATGCTGTAATTGAGAAATTTTATACTACAGTTGGATCATGAATGATTTGATCAAACAGTGTAAAATTTTCATTACTGAAAGTAAGTATGTACCATCTTAGTCCCTTTGATTGGGCAAAGCTATGTACATATATAATTATCACCTACCTGTTACTGATTAATTTTATATATGTTTAAGGGACAAAGATGAAAAGTAGAGAGGAGCTGCATTTTTAGGAATCCAGCTTCACTTTCCATCAAATAAATCATGTGGAGTGGTGTCCTCAAAGGCTGCTTTATTCTATTTTTAATGCCCAATGAATATTACATATGCTTTGTAGGATATTAAAAATGTAGGCAATAAAAATAAAAAATAAAATAAAAGCATCACATTCTGACCAACAGGAGATCACTATTGAACCACTCTCTTGAATCATATTCCAGGTCCATATATGCTAAATATTTGCTGATATTTGGTCCTAATTAATCAAAATATTATCCCTTTACACACACTGTTATGCAATCTGTGTTCCAACCAATAATTGTATGTGTGTGTGTGTATGTGTGTGTGTGTGTATGTGTGTGTGTCTGTGTGTGTGTGTGTGTGTATGTGTGTGTGTGTGTGTGTGTGTATGTGTGTGTGTGTGCTGGGGATTGAACTCAGGTCTTATATACACTAGGCAAGTGTTCTACCACTGGGATACATCTTCAGCCCCTCAAGAATTTCCTCTTCATTTGTGTAAAATTTCATCTAATATAAAAACAAGTTCATGTTTATATGTCCCTTATCAAGCAAGCATTTTTTAGTATGTTGGGCATGCTCAAATCATTGTCATAAATATTGTTATTGCCACATAAGTCTCTTTTAATTTAAAACAGTCCTTTTAAAATTGACACTGCCTTGTTTAAAAATGCAATTTCATTGTAAAATGTTATAATCCTATCTATGATTGGGAATTTCAAACCTGACCAGATTAAAATTTGAACTGACATTAGAAAAACCTCTTTACCATTCCAAGAGACTCCTAACAAATACGCATAATAAACTAAGAAAAGAGATTCCAAATTCCAAATGGTCGTAATTTTAATGAAATTAAAATTTTATTCTTTGTGGAACTAAGGCAATGAAGTGGTGAGCTATTCTTAAACAAATAAATAGTTCATAATAACATACATATTCTATGAAATATAAATTCTACCAACATATTGTCAATAGTGAGAACAACTACCAGAGCCCTACAAGGAATAAACGCTTCTGTCAAACATAAGTTTTACAACTCATTAAAATCTTCTCCTGTGAAATCTATGGTTGGTACTCTGAATTTTTCTCTTAATGATAACAAAGAAATTTTCCTTATGCAGATTTTCCCCAGGTTAGACTTAGTAAAATACCTAAATACTCCTCAGTACCTTTTACTTGTATCTAATACGGAATGAATGGCAAGTGGCAGGAAAGTAATCTAACAACATTAAAGCTTTAATACAATTATTTCTAGTTCATATACTCCTCTATCCATTTTACAATTTGCTCCCACTGCTTATCAAACAGCAGGTGTATATATAAAACGCAAACTTTATACCTAACTACCCATGAGTTGTGGCAGAAGATTTAGGCCCTTTTCTATTGTGTGATCTTGAGCAAGTTCCACAATCAATCTGGGCCTCATTTTTCTTGATTATGAAAATTAGAACCATCAGTTTCTGCCTCAGGGGGGGTGGTTGTAGGGGTTAGATGAGATACCGTATAAAACACATAGAAGACTGCCTAGCACATAGCAAGCATTAAATAAATCTCAGAATAAACTTGTTTGAAAAATTGAGTTTGACAAATAGCGTCTGGGGGCCCTGCTCTGATAAATGTTCCTTGATAGTCCCTCTTCACCATAAGAGATGATGAAAGTAAAACAGAAAAAGCTGTTTGGGGAGAAGTATTTATAAACTTGTGTGACATACATCTCTTTCTTCTATCTAAGTGCACGTACGTGCACGCTCTGTTTTAGAAGACAAGTTTATTTTCATGTGCTTAGCATGTAGTTCACCCATGCACTCATCCCTCTGACTTCCACCCTGCCGGGAAAATCCCCAGCCAGGGGACGTGTGCGGCCTGCCCCGCAGTCATGTAACTTACTGCTTCTTCCAGGTTCCCTACCACACAAAAAAATTTTTCGGCTTTCCTTTACCTCAGTCTCTGTCTGCTGAGGGGCTCAGATCTAAGTCCTCTCTAGACAATTAGAATTCGATTTGCTTCTAAAGAGTTCCACAGAAAGCCTATTTTGGGATCCAGTTCAATTCAATTGGACAAACATTTGTATATTTATTATGAAAAAGCTTTATGCTAGGCTATGGCTAAGGTGAACAAAGCTTTATGCTAGGCTAAGGTGAACAAAGAATTAAGCAATTATCCTTGACCTCAAAGGCCCCGTGACTCCAGAATGGGGATGTAGAGAGCAGAATGAAATAAACATTGAAAAGACAGAAGGTGTTATGACAAGGTTTGATTTTCTGCTTAAGAGAGATAATATGGGTTCTTCTCAGGGCAGAATATGGAGGAAGTGAATTCCAAGAGAAAAACCATGAAAGAACTAACAGTTCAAGGGTATAAAGATAACGTACAGGGTGCTGGGGGGTAAAGGAATAGCTAAAGCACTGGAGATGGGGAGAAAACACTGGAAACTATGAAGAACCTGGCACCTTTGCAAAGAGCTTATACTTCATTTTTCAGCATGGAAATCACTGCAGGTTGCTGAGATGAGAAAAGGCAATATATAGTCAGTTTAATGATATTCTTCAAGGCTGGGTATATAGTTCAGCGGCAAAGCACCTGTCTGGCAGGCACAAGGTCCTGAGTTTGATTCCCAGTACCCCTCCAAAAAAAATAGTCTTCTACAGGAATTCTTCATTATGCAATAACACTCCTCTGTTAGCTATGCATTTATTATCATTAAGTTCTTAGTACAAGTGGTAAACTGCTGTTTCTTATAATATCTAAACCTATTTGCCAGTTTTATTTATCTGGTTAGTAACAGGCACTCATGAGAGTATAGTGCCAATGGAAATTCAGAGGAATATTACCCTTTGTCATAACAAAACCATGGAATATTTTATTAACAGTCTCTTAGCTCTATCCTGGTGGTTTTAATATCTTAACCAGACTCCCCAAGCATATTCCTTGAATACACTAATTTTTAATAAAGATCACGATGCACAAAAGTAGAATAGTAGTTGCCAGGAACTGGGGAAATGATAACTTGTTATTCAAGGGGTACAGAATTTAAGATTTACAGTATGAAAAAGTCAGGAGGTATGTTGCACAACAGCATGATATATGTAACTGTACCTTTAACATGGTTAGGACTGTAATCTTTATATAATCGTCAACCAGAATTTAAAATTAACCTTAAAAGATCGTCTCATAGAAAGCACTCTCTAGTCAAGTACACTGGTGAAACTTTCATGCTTATAATTCCATCTTGGTGACTTACAGTTCACAAAAGCTCTGAAAAGTCCTGCAATAAAGAAAACCATTTAACTTTGCTTACAGCTGATCTTCCAAATCCAATAGTAACAAATTAGGACATACTAGTTTTTCTCAGAACTACTTTAGGAAATGTTTCTGTAGGTGCCATGGTTAGAAAATAGTGGATGATCTGTTTCTTGTTCATTACTGAATGGAACTACATGAAATCTATTAAGTGATATTTTTTGCTAACAGTTACCTAGTCTTAATTTTTAGAAAAACTATTCAGACGTATTTTTGATTCTTGCCTGAGGATAGCACTCCATGAGTTTGTGCTTACTAAGCTTGGAGGAAAACATGTCATGACACTGTTTGTTTATTGTTGAAAACACTTATCAGGTGTTGGCCCAGGCATTTCTCAGTAGTTTATAGCTACTTGTATTTAAAATGTGCACACCCAAAGGGTCTTCTTCATCAGTTTTATAGACAAGTAAAACAAACACAATATCTCACCAGATTTTTCAGCTTGGAAATGCTACCCAAGAGGCGTAAGATAGCAATATAATATGACAGAGCTGTCTTTGTAAAAACTATTGGGAAATTAGATTTCAGATGATCTCAGTTGTTAGTACTGTTTCTGACTTCTGTTATTCTTTCAGTATATAAGACTCAAACATTGGGGGAAATAGGAGCATGGAAGTGACTTCTACTAAAATGACAGTTCCAGTGAATCTGTGCTCCTTAGCCATCCCCCCGCCTTTTGCTGCTAAGTGGAAAAAAAGGAAAAATTTTTGGAGAAATTTTAAACTAAAATCTTAAGTTAGAAATGTATCCAGGAGTTTATGCTCCATAGGAACATGCAACAGGAGCAATGCTACTCCTTCAAGGCCATAAGGGGATTGCTTGATGAATTACTGTGGATATATGTTGAACATTTCATTGTAATGCCAGTCTCAATAGAATAAAATTTCTTGTAGGATGTTTGACTCATTTATTTGTCCTTTCAGTAGTTGTCTATCAAGTGGTCACCACATTTGAGGAACTATGCTGGATGGTAGGTATAAAAGGTAAACAAATTCATTGTGGTTTCTATTCTCACAGAAGCTACCAATAAGAAGAGAGGGTAATCATTAACCATACAATCACCAGAAATGAGTGGATGATGATGAATGTAGGTGTTTCAAAGAAAAGAACATCATTCTACAACTGTTAACAAAGTAACCCAATACATCACGAAGTACTTCACAGAGGAAGCAGCACTTACCTGAAAGATGAAACCTAATGAGGAGAGGAGAGAAAATCTATCTAGATATATGAACAACTCATAGAAAGGACTGAGCTGGACATGGCGGCACACATCTGAAACCCCAGCAGTCTGGGAGACTGAGGCAGGAAGATTGCAAATTCAAGCCACCTGAGGCAACTCAGTGATTTAGTGAAACTCTGTGTCTTGGTTACTTTCCCTCATTGCTAGGACAAAATACCCAATGCCCAAAATGAGAGAAAGAAAGGTTTATTTAGCTCACAGTTCATGGAGGCTTCAGTCCATACTCAGCTGGCTGCAAGGCAGGGTGGCGTGGCTAGGGCGCAAATATTCATGGTGGTTGCAAGCAAAGGAGCAGAAAGAGCAAAAAGGAGAAACAAGCCTCTTTCCTCCCTTACATTGTATGCCAGCTACCCCCACCCAGCACGGGTGCAGCACTTACACCACCAATCCCAGCACTAGATAGTGAACCAACCTGAAATGCAGGATTCGGCCATCTTCAAATGACCCGCCTCCCCTCACCATGACTACATGAGGCTTTGGGGGAACATCCAGACACAAACCATAACACTCTGTTTCAAGATAAAAAATAAAAAAGATGGGCAGAATAAAAGGACTGGGAATGTAGCTCAGTGTGAAGGCTGTGGGTTCAATCCCAAGGATCCTTGTTGAATCCTATTTCAGGGAGAAAAAGGAAACATTTACACAGTGTCTAAATTTCAGATCAGAAAAGATTGGAAGAATAGGCATCGCCATGTTGTTAAATGTGAATGCTTTGTATCCTTTTTATCATTTTCTGTCCTTGAAATTCTTATTATGAAGATGTGGTATTTTAAAAGTTAAAATGTAAAAATCCCCATGAGTGGAAATGACTTTTATTAGATTTATAGTTTCAGAGGAATCCTTTTATGAGTCTCCATTGTCCTAATAAAACCCCTGATTGATGAGAAAAAAATTTTTTCCATTCCCATAAGATACCTGGACAGGAAGATATGTGATCTGCTGGTTTCTGGAATTTTGGTCATAAGAAATTCCTAGAAGCCATAGCTTCTGAAAGAATGGGGACCACAGGCATAGACTTTGGGGGCTTTTTAAAAAAAATTTATTTAAAGGGAAAACAAATCAAACCAAAACAAAACAGCAAAAAGGGTAGCAACAATACAGAATTCCAAGGAAAAAATGAAAAGAAAAAAAAACACTAAAAAATCATTACTTGATAACTTACATACTGTCATCTTGGAAATAGTTGTTCAAGTTACAAAATTAAAACATACAAAGTACACATTCAAACAATGAGACTGTTAACGGTTCTGCTCAACATTCCAACAAAAATGGTAATATGGTCATTCATCTTACACACTTAACCATACATGCAATTATATCCTTTAGAGCACTTTCTTTTCCTCTCTTTTTTACAGTAGCAATTACACATTTTGGGTTTTATTACTCCTACAGTTCTTATTACTTTTTACATTAGAGACACAATGTGATATTTATAAATATGATTCTTATTTATTTGACTAATGAGAATAGTCTCAAGTTGTCTCTATTTACCTATGGCCTCAAGATCATCCTTCTTAATAGCTGAGTAATATTCCATTGTATAAAAATACCACATCTTTTTCATCCACTCTGCAGTTGATGGACATCTTGGTTGTTTCCAAGATTTAGCTATTACAACTTGTGCTACTGTGAACATGGGTGCACATATATCACTGTGATATGACCTTTTCAGTTTTTCTGGGAAAATACCCAGGAGGGGAATAGCTGGGTTGAATGGAGCTTCCAGTCCTAGTCTTCTGAGAATTCTCCATACTGATTTCCATAGTGGTTGCATCAGTCTACACTCCCACCAATAGTGGAGCAGTGTTCCTTTTTCCCTGCAGCCTCGCCAACATTTGTTATCAATCAACATTTTTTATTTTAAAGAGAATAAAACAAGAGGGCAGAACAAAGCAGATCAGAACAGAACAACATAAGCAAAACAGCACTTTACAATAAGACAACCAGACATTAACAATAGCTATCAAAATATCTCTTTCTCTGCTATAGTTGAGCATAGTTTCAAATACAATAATATCAAACATACCAAAATAGTATAAAACCATTCAAAAGAATGAAAGAATTACAGGACATTCTGAACTGAATAACAGAGAATGATCAATGGCTACTATAATATCTCATTTTCAATTAAAAAACTTTGTTTGTACTATCACATATATTAAAATCCCAATAAGACACAACATGAAAGAACCGATGGTAATAGCAGAGTGGAAGCATGGTAGGACTTCTAAGCAAGATGATATTAAATCAGCAATGGCTGCCATAATGTTTTGTTTTCTTCAAAACAGCTGTTCATACCATCACATGTAATAAAGTCAAACAAAACAGATTAAAACCATTCCAACTGATGAATGAAAACATTGAAAAGCTTCAAAGCAATGAAATAGGAAATCATGATTACCATAAAATCTTATATACTCTTACCAACTCTCATAGTAGGGAGACTATACGGTATTTACACATGTCAGTTTGGTTTGTTTCGCTTATGAATATGGTCTCAAGTTGTGTCCATTTATTTATAAATATCTCAATGTGATCATTCTTTATAGCTGAGTAGCACTCCATTGTATAAAAATGCCACATCTTTTTTATCCATTCCTCAGTTGATGGGCACTTAGATTGGTTCCAAGATCTGGCTATTACAAATTGTGCTGCTACAAACATGGGTGCACATATATCACTGTGGTATGATGTTTTAAGTTCTTCTGGGAATATGCCCAGAAGTGGAATAGCTGGGTCAAATGGGACTTCCAAATCCAGCTTTTTGAGGAATCTCCAGACTGACCTCCACAGTGGTTGCACCAGTCTACACTCCCACAACAGTGCAGAAGAGTTCCTTTTTCCCCACAGCCTCTCCAGCATTTGTTGTTGGTAGTTTTTTTATCCTGGCCATTCTTTCTGGAGTGAGGTGGGATCTCGGTGTGGTTTTAATTTGCATTTCTCTCATGACTAATGATGATGAACATTTCTTCATGTATTTATTTGCCATTCGTATTTCTTCATCTGAGAACTGTGTATTCATTTCAGATGCCCATTTTTGGATTGAGTCTTTGAATTTTGAGGGTATCAGTTGATTTCTTGATGGCAGCTATTCTTTCCAGAGTGAGATGAAATCTCAGTGTTGTTTTAATTTGTATTTCTCGAATGACCAGTGATGGTGAACATTTCTTCATGTATTTATTTGACATTTGTGTATCTTCATCTGAGAACTGTGTGTTCATGTCAGATGCCTATTTTTGGAGAGGGTCTTTGAATTTGTGGGGGATTTTTTTTGTGGTGCTGGGGATTTTGTGGTGGGGGTGGGGAACAACTAAAACACTGCAGCTCATCTTGATGTGTCTCTGGCCAAGGGTTCATCCTCTCATGTGATTTTCTATCATACTTATTCCAGGTGTAAGGGTCCTGGGGAACAGGAACTCATGTCCTCTGACTGATACTAACAAGTGTGCTGTGTGCATTCTCTTATTCCATATCATATTTCTTAGTGAAGTTCAGATAAATGCATAAATACTATTAATCAAAGTCCTTACCAAACTTGGGCACTCATTGATATGCTGCTGTATGTTTAGCTCTCAACTGTTAGATCTTAACTCCACTGAAGAATAAGTATGCCTGGGTGTGGCAAGAGTATCCTGTGAGGACATTGAACTGGGACAGGCTGGGATGGTAGAGGATGACACTGCCCCAGAACACAATTTACAGGACAATAATCTGGTCCAATTATCTTTTGAGAGTTGTACAACATGACTGGTGAAACTGAATGAGTGATACAGCAAGAGGGTTCCCTCCACCCTTAAGTGGAACCACTTGCAGGAGCACCCAGACTTGGCCGCAGTCTGTGGTGTGCTGGATTTGGCTGAGGCTGGGCCGCTCTTGGCTCTGCCTCATATGATAGGAAGAACCTTCATGCCTAAAGAAACCTCCCCAACCTGTAGGACCCCTATCTGAGATCAGAAGAAAGAGTGGGCTCAGTTTACCTGGATGTAGTTACCAGGTACCTTCCTCAGTCAGCAGTAAAATGTAATATTAGCAGTTCTTATTAAGGAGCTGTTTTCCTTGGTAACTTGGCTCTACATGTCATTTTGAGGAATCCTGAAGAAGCTCTTAGTCCTGCCATCGTGGTACTGCACCTTGCTCTGCCATGAGATATTCAGCAGCCTCACAGGGCTCTTCATCCTCTTCTGCTGACATTAGATACCCCTGAGAGGAAATGCTATGGGTCCTTAGACTTTCACAGACTGCACAGTAGAACCTTTAAGAGGTGGAGCCTCATGGAAAGGCCTCAGGCCAACTGGGGTCATGGTACTCTCGGAAGGTACCGTGGGACCCCAGACTCCCTTACTTCCCTACTTTGCTATGTGGTCTCTTCCTTTTACCTGCCCTTTTGCCATCCACCACTAGCTCCTCTCCAAAACTGAACCAATGCTAGTGCCTTGCTATTGAATCTCAGGAACTCTGAGCTAAATAAACCTCTTTTCTTTATAAAGTTACCCAGCCTCATGTATTTCATTGTAGCAATGAAAACAGGCTAATACCTTGTACTTGTACGTGTATTAATGGTTCCTCTTGGAGCACTTTTCCTTTTCTAGAACTTTTTCATTAATCATCTCATTCATTCCTCACAGTGTGTATGTCATATTGCTATACTAGATTTTCTTATTTTTAGGAAAGCATAAAACTGAAATTTAAGGATGAAGGTTATCACATTTAAACAGTATATACTTATCACAGTTTTATATCAGACCTAACATTTGGAAGCATTCCATCACAGATCCATGATAAGAATTTATAGTGGGTAGATCAAGGTCTGGCAACAAGACTGATCCCAGTGTGAGTCCTACTTCTGTGTAACCTGTGATTGATCACTTAGCCTTTCTGAGCCTCTCTCTTTAACTGTAGAAATGGAGTCATCACTTTGCCTCACAGAATTGCCGAGGATTAAATGAGGCTACTTGTCCAAATCATTTAGCTCAGGGTTGGGCACATAGCTGATGCCTAATAAATGATCCCCCCCCCAATTTTCAGAAAGCACAAAGTGGAATGATACTCAAATTAACACCTAAGTAGCCAGTGGTAGACAGCCCTACCCAGCTGCAGGTGAAAAATCATAAAGAAAATGACCTTCCGTAAGATAGAAAATGTATTTGAAACAGGAAAGAGAATAAGCAGCTTTATTTATACAATTACACTGGACTATTCTTAGTATAGCTTAAGGATGTGTGGTGTAAACACTGGCTATTTATATCCAGTTGCTGAGTTCATGGTTGCGTCTTTGTATGGCTCTCCATTGTAAAGCTACTTTTAATTATTTCATTAGGAAGTTAAGTGTCTGAAGAAACAAATTATGGAATATATCCTGCTGTTGTTCTACACACAACATCCCAGACACAAATTATGGCCAGAACAGGGCCAAGCATAAAACAAGCAATAAGTATGCAAATAAGCTAATGATGGTGAAGTCTTATATGACCCATGGGCAAAATCGGGAATTTGTACCAATAGATATTTGCTGCTGACAGATATTTAAACTAGAATGCTTATGGTGGAGTGGTGGAATATTTGATTAGTTGAGCAAAATGTGAGACTCAACTATTTGTGAAATAAAACTGGTCTCTTAGTGAACCACTTGTGGGCAATAATGAGATGCAGCAAGGACACCGGCTTGCCAGTGTCATTTCTGATACTGGTCACTCATGTCTGTTAGCCCTGACGGGTGACACTTCTCTATCTATAAAATGCCAGGCTGTGGCTGGGGACATAGCTCAGTAGCACACAGCCTGCCTAGCAAGCATGAAGTCCTGAGTTTGATTCCTGGTATCAAAAATAAATAACTAAATAAATAATAAATAAAAAGTGTTAAATGCTGGGCTGATCTGTCACACACATTTCACACCTCTAGGAAGAAAGATTCTTCTTAATAACGGAAAGCTATCTGAATTTCATTGTCAGTCACCCTACTTCTCATTAGTTCATGGCTTTGTCCTTTCTCAGCAAGACTATTGCCGTAGCCCTGGTTGAGTCCCCTGTCTCCCACCAATCCACCCACCATATTGCTCTAGAAGATACCAAGTGTGTCAAGTCACTTCCTACTTTCAAGCCTTCTGTGTCATCTCATTGCTCTTAGGATAAAGCACTTATGTGGCATATGAAGCCCTTAAACGTCTTTCCTGCCTCATCTCCTACTGTCTGTCACCCTGGGTTCTAGACATATAGAATTGCTGGCGGGTTTCCAGCACCGCTGAGCACCGCCCCCCGTGCCTCTGTTGGTGCTGTTCTCTGCAGCATACGGAGCGCTCTTCCTGTTGCGTATGTCTCCCTGTGGTGCACTGGAAATCTTGAGTGGGAGGGACCCAGCATGGGGAGTCTCATGGGTTCAGAAAGAAAAGGGAAAGGAAAGATGGTTGGAGTCTGGAAATCAGAAAAGACAGTGAGGGCTTGGGATCTGGTGTGGGTTCCAGTGTGTGCATGGTATTTTGAAGGAAAATATTGCTCTGCATAGTGGGAAGTTGAAATTTTAAAACTTCTTGTAGACATAAGATACATGGCATCCCAACCAGTATTTCTGATTGCTGTTGCTCATGAAGACGCCCCTTTTAGAAAGGATATAGGTCAAAGGACTCAGTGGTTCACCTTACAGCCTAAGATACGCCACTGCGCGGTAGCCGCTGTTGGTGCCTTGCCCACCTCTGTGATGTGCGTCCACCCACCACTTCCACTCCATGAGCGTTGCTGCTCAGGACTCTCAGTCATGTTTTCACTGAAGAATGACCCTTGTTGAAAGCAAATTACCTTGCCTGAGCGATTATATCCTCTCCTCCCCTAAGGAGCACCCTGAGACGATTAATGGAGTGGCACAAGAGTCCACCTCCTTTTCCACCAGGTGAAACACTTCTGTGCAGCTTTCATTCACCCCGAGCAGCTCCCCAGGCAATCGGGCTGAGATTAGCTTTCAGTGACCACATCCTGGCTTAGCGCCTTCCCTTGCCGTCTCCCCCTTTCCTCACTGCCTCACAAGTCTGTCTCTTTCTCAATAAATCACTTTCAAAACTACTTAGCCTGGGCTCTCCATCTAGAGAACCCAATCTAAGACACACTGGTGGTCCGGAAACTCTCGTGTGGGGTCAGGCCTCCCTGATTAAAGAGCTGCTGCTAATCATACATTTTCCTAGGTGAAACCTCTTTGAAACTGCCATGTCTACGCGGGTACCTGTCCCATGGTGATGCAGTTAGCAAGGCTCTTTTATAAGTTGAGTCTGCCTTTCAAGACTCACATATTTCTACTCCGTGCAGTGTCCCCCTACTTCAGTGTCCACAGTAGACAGAGTGAGCCAGTCATTTGTCACAAATGGAACTAAAAAGAGATAGTGCCTTTGTGAGGTAGTGCCTTTCTTGTTGTTCTTTCTCCTTACCACCTCCTCAAACCCTAAAAGAGCGTTTTTAGTTCTCATGAACACTGAACAGATTTAGAACCCAAAAGGCAGCTGGCGAGTTGCCCAGTGTGCCATATGTCCCGTTTTCCCACTGCAGGTGTTCTCGCCCTTGACTGGCAGCTCACAGGCTGGCTGTGGTCCCGTCTGAGGGGGAGAGAAGATCCGCGAAGACACACTCAGCATAGACTGAGACTGAGCCTCTATCTGGGTTTCCGTCTGTAGGACACTGTCATCTGTATGGAAAGGGTTACAGTAAGTGGGTTGCATGGCCTTGGTGCCCTCATGACGGAGGCCCGTGGGCCTCAGGGATACTCACAGCCTTGGCTTTACAGTTTCAAGTGAAGACAAATTGAGGCACTGACCCTAAACCAGAAGAAAATCACCAGATTCTGTGAAAATATGTTCAATATGATCACACACATATCAAAAAACACACTAGTTGTCATAGGTGGACTTGACTTAATTAAGAAATGCCTCACAGAATGCTAATACACACTCCCGAGTATGTCTGTAGAGTTTCCAGAGATATTGGCATTTAGGCCAGTAAACTGATGGGGGAGACCCACTCTGGTTGTGGGTGGCACCCAGCCAATAGGCTTTTAGCCTGAATGGAATAAAAGGGAAAGAAAGAGGAAGTGAGTGCATTTTTTAAAAACTCCAGTCTGTTCAAGTGGGAATATCTCCTTCTGCCACCACCTCTGGCTGTCAGTCTCATTTTTCTCAGCCTCGCACTAGACTTATACCAGTGAGTCTCCGATGAGCTTTCAGGCCTTTGTCCTTGAACTGCCACTGTACCCTTGGTCCCTTTCTGCTATAGCATCCGTCTCCTTGGGCTGAGCAGCTCCTGGATTCCCCGTTCACCAGCGTGCAGACAGCTTTAGTGTACTCTCCCAGCTCTGATCCTGTAAGCCACCTAATAAATCCCTTTGCGTAATACATATATTCCTATACATATATTCCTATTGAGTCCATTTCTCTAGAGAACTCTAACCAACACACACACACACACATACACACACACACACACACACACACACACAGTGTGTGCGCACTTAGCAACCTCCAAACCAATTGATCAAAGAATAAGAGCCAGATATTTCTTCTTAATCGTACTCCTGATCTGCTTTGCAGTATCAGTTCTGTTTCCTTAGAAGCCTTTTTCTCATCATAAGATAGGAGATAGTTAGCTAAGTGCTGATAAACTGTTGGGGATACTGAGATTAAACAGGCAAAGTGAAAATCACCATGATGACTACTCTCACTCACTATTTTATACATGCTATGTTCCAAACCTGCAGTTTTCTTTCTTTTCTTAACTAAGGACCAAGATTTAAAATCTATCTTCCACAGACTTTTACAATTACATTGTTATTTTTACTATTTGCCTCAAGAAAATATGTATATCATATAAGGGAGATGAAGTAAACACATGAGTGAGGTACTCTTGACACATTTGGGAACATTTGAATTTCTCCCAAATAACTTACAAAAATTCTTAAATTTGTATGTCAGACAAGTAGTTACTTTATGTAAGATATAAATCCAGGAAATGAGCAGTTGGCTTGCTGGGAAACTTTCCTTGTCTCTGTACAGTATTTTTGAGATTTTCAAACCCATCATGGTAGGCCTAAGGATTAGAATTTTTAATTCCCTCCCATTTCTCTCTTTTAATGATTGAAGTTCTTATGTTCTTATGTTCTTTTGCCATTAAAAGAATCCCTCTTCTGTGTTGTAACTGGTCCCATTTGTTTAGCCACAGATTTTTTAATATGTCCATTCCTGGTACCTCTGTCTCTGAAAGATAAATGGAAGCAGGACTGAACAGGCAGGGACTAATGTATCCCAGCCCACAGCGGGTCTCAAACCTTACCCCCATCTCAAAGACCACCCCATCTTCACAGACAAGCATCTTCCTTCCCATTTTTTTTTGTTTTGTCCACCTCTCAGAGCAGAGACTACTGGACATCCTGCTGAGAATGGACAGTGCAGCGACAGAGGAAGGGAGAAAATCAGAAGCTATAGAGTCGATGGGTGCATGGTCCTGTTGATCTCTTTGCCTTCTGATGTGCTTTTGGATTTATGTTTTTGAAATTTGTCTCCTCTCAAGGGAGATGAGGAGGAGGACCCAAGATATCTCACCCAGAGTACAGAGGGTTTCTCCACAGGTTCAACTAGGGGGAAGGCAGAGGAATGAAACTCCAATGAGGTATGTTTTCTCTTTTTAAAATATTATTTATTTTTGGAAGATAATCCACTCATGTGATGTAACACCATAAAGTATTCCCGTGTATACAGTGACAATGCTGTCACCCACTTCTTGTTCTCATCCTTTCATTTCCTAGGCATGATGTTGACTTTTGCACTAAAAGAAATATCTCTTCATATGCAAAGGTAGTTTTTGCATTATTCTTGTTCTATGGATTGTTCTTTTAAAAATCAAAGGTAGAGATGCTTGTATCTTTAATTTTCTGGAGCCACTTTTAGGGTAGATTATATTACTATAATTCTAAATATTGAACATTTTGTTATTACCTTTTAATGCACTATCAGAATCCATTTACTAGTGTTTTTATCTAGAATGTTTATATTGGCATCCATAAGTTATATGGGCCTAAAATTTTGGAATTTTATAGTACATTCTTTATGTTTTTTGATATTAGAATTATGTTTACAAAATGAAGAAATTGGAATTGTTCCCTTTACACTTTCCCATGATACTCTGGCATTGTTAAAATAACGTTATAATTGTGTTCTCTTTCAAAGTTTGGTAGATTTCCTGTGGAAACCTCTTTTGAAACAGGGGAGAGTGCTTTAACAATTTCCCTGTATTTGAGCTATGGAAAGTGGGCATTTATTTTAAGATTAAAGGGTCTTGCGTGTTTATTGTAGTGAACAAAGATATTTGTTTCTTTATTCAGGCAGAGGGCTTCGAAAATCCATTTCCAGCCAGTTATTTAGTCCAACCTGATGAAGCCTGCACCCTTAGGTGCTCACACAGTCACTACAGCCCTGTTGAGGCCATATTTCCTGATAAGCCCTTGCAGTCTGAGAAGACAGAGGTAGCAGGTGGCACAAGATTTTCTATTGTTTTTGATGAGACCTTTGATAACTTATTATTTCTAAAAGTGATTCACTTCATCAAAGTTTTAATTTTATTTGCTTAGTGTTGAACAAAACAGGCTCTCCTATGCATTTTACATGTCTGTGATTCTGTGATTATTTCTGTTTCTAAAAAATTCTATTTGTGTGTATTTTCTCTCTTCTTTTTGATTAACTTGGTTGCCTATAACAGGAAGATCATAAACTGGGAGGTTCATTAATGACAGGAATTCATTTCTCACAGTTCTGGTGAGGGTCACTTTGTGGCTCATAAATGACACCTGCTAGCTGTGTGCCCACATGTTGAAATGGGAAAAGGGTCTCTTTCAGGCCTTTTGTACAAGGACACTAACCTTCCCCAGGTCTCATATCCTAATGTCACCGTCATGGGGTTAGGATTTCAGCGTATGTATTTGGATATGTGGGTGACAGTGTGGATATAAACATTCTGTCAATTGCAGTTAGCAGGCAATGTTTTACAAGAATAAACATTTTACTTTATTAGTCCCATTTTACTGTTTCTTAAGTTATTAATGTCTCCTAGCATTTTTCCCTTAAGTTATTTGACTGTTTTTTCTAACTTCATTAGTAGGATGCTTTAGTTTTCCATTTTCTTATTTATTGCAGTAAATATCTGCCTATGAATTTTCCAATTTAGCATTGTTTTAGTGCTATCAGTTTCACTAATATTCTAGCATATCCTTATATGTTTTTCATTTCTTCTTGTTTTTCATCCTGCATATTCCTTACTGTTCTTGTTTTCCTGTAGGCTGTGTTTGGCTTTCTGTTACTTGCAATTTCATTTTCATGTATGTAATGCTTTTATTTTTGTTTCTGGTTTTTTTCTCAGTTTTATCCTACAACATTTATCTCTTCCGGTTTTATTTCCATTATGTCCTGACCATGAACTGTTGCACTTGTGTTTTGTTCATTTCTTATATTACAGCTGTTCACAATTTTTTTTTTAACTCATGACCTTGCACTTAACCAAGCAAGAGCTTAAACGCTGAGGTAACCCCAGTCCAGCTGTTCACAATTTTTATGTGCATCCTGGAAACATTTTTCTGGACCTCCTGGCTCTCTATACTTAAGGAAGAGCACATGGAATAGTATATACTAGTTGAGATTCCCAGATGGGAGACTCTCTTTTTCTTGACCCTAACCAAGACAGATTGCTTCCTGCAAATACGGCTCATCACTGTGATTGGTCATGTAGTGCACGTCTAGTTCTTGTCTGGTTCTCTGAATTAAATTAGTCAGTTCACTACCCTTTTCACTCCCACTGTTGCAAGTAAGCACTTCTTGGAATGGGCTTCTTAACTTCAGACACTGTATTTTTGTCATCATATTCTAGATCTGCTGCAGCCGGGTTCTTGCCTTAGAGACCTCCAGTTGGTTCCTCTCCAGTTTCACCATGCAGCTCCTGAGTGAACTTGATTGCTTTTGGAAATGCTTACAAATATTTTGGAATTTCTCTCCCAGTTATGCCAAAAACTGAGTGCACTTTTGGGTGGTTTCCAAGACTAGACGAGAAGACACTGAATTGTAAAACCGTGTGCATATCAAAATTCCTCCTTTATCCTTAGGGTGAAATCCTCTTTTCGTTGGCTCACTTCTGGGAAAGTGCTAAGTTTCTTGAGATAAAAAGGGCCAAGAAGGCAGTCCCATTGTTTTTCATCTGGTCAGCATGAATTAATATTCTTAGGGCATTTCTTATTTTTAGATACAGTTGTCCAAATCTCTCTCTCACTCTATCCTTTATTCCCTCCCTGTTTCTCTCTCTCTCCTTCACTCCTTTCCTCATCTCGAGAGCCTAAGAATTTAAAGATCCATGACCTAAATTATGTCTGGCCTTTCGCTCCCACTTTGAGGGATTTGGTGGCCAAGGAATAAGGGAAAATCCAGAGGGTCACGAGAGAAAGAAAGTCCACGCTGGGGTTTTAGCTCAGCGGCATAAGTGCTTGCTTGCCAAACGCCAGGTCAATGAGTTCAATCGCCGGTTCCAAAAAAAAAAAAAGAAAAGAAAAGAAAGAAAGAAAGTCCAGATAGCAGCAGACTGCAAGCGCAGTTGAAATTTGAGTGCAGTGTCTAGGTGTCACAACTGGAATGATTCAGCGTATTTAGGGTGCTGAACTTGCAACGAAGTGGTAGGTGGGCAGCAAACTACGTCAAGATTTACTAAGCCTTTGTCACTGAGAATGAGTGAAAAGTGTTTTAAAAGAAATCAGGCAGTGGGTTCTGTGTTCTTGGAAGATGGGTTTTAGACAAAGAGAATAAGGTTGGTAATCAGGCTCCATGGCCAAGTGATCTGTGCAGTCACATAGCATCCCCTTCCTGGGAGCCTCCACTTGTTTACTGCTCTACCACCACTCTTCAAATCCTAACAGGCTTCAAAGAAGGGACCCACACTTTCACTGTGCATCAGGCCTTGCAAATTCTGTCACAGATGCTTGGGTAACTCAGCACAGAGCCTAAAGAGACCCTATTCATCCTTTCCTTTTCATTTCAAACACTCAAGTATTCTTTCTTTTTTGTTCCTATCATCTAGGATGTCTCAGTGGATATTTACTTAACAGACGAATGTACTGCTACCAAAAGTGGAAATAATTGGCCTTGGGCATGTTTGGTTCCCACTTGTCAGGTGTGACATCAAACCAGAATCTGGGATGAGATGAGCCACAGATTACTAAACTCTAGGTATTGGAATATATGAGGACAGAGAACTGGCCCAGTAAAGACCAAGGGGTAACTTAATCATAACTGTTACCAGTCCACCCTAAATCCAAGGAGATGTGGCCTTCTCGCTCACTGTAGTATTTTGAAGACAAGGAAAATCTGAAAAGTTTTATTTATTATATGGTTAGTTACAAACAGCTATGCGGGTGTTACTGCCTCCTCACTGCTGAAGCCCTAAGCCACTGTCTGTCCCACTGTAGGCATAACTGATAGGTGCTTATTGGGAGAGTCCTTTTCTACATGCCAGCCATCCAGTACAGCACCCTAAGGACTGGAGAGGACTTGCACCAAGAGCCATGTGCTTACTCATCATCATGTGGTTTTGTCACTAATTTTTAAGTAGTTTCAGGAGTCTTGCTTTTAGTTTCACTTGTAACCTTTTGTGCAGCCCATTTCTAAAAATTTAGACAGTGGACATTTTTCTCTGACCTAATATTACCCTGGTTATCTTGATACTGACACCAGACAAGAACATGCATGCACACAAAGAAAACTAAAAGCCAGTATTTCTAATGATGCCAAAAATGCACTAAAATCAAATCCAACAGCCCATAAAAAAAAATCATTCACTATGATCACATGAAATTTATCCCAGGCATGCAATAATAGTTCAGCATATACAAATCAATAAATGTAAGAAATCACATCAACAAAATAAAGTGGTTATCTTGATAAAATATGGCAAAAGCCTTTGGTAAGATTCAATATCCCTCCATTAACAAAAACTCTAAACAAACTAGGTGTAGAAGGAACATAGTTCGACATAATAAAGGGTGTGTTAGCGAATCACGGCCAGTGTCACACTGAGAGCAGAAAAGCTAAGCGCTGGAATGAGACCAGGCTGTCACTCTCCCCGCCCTTACTCACCATTCTCACACAGTATGGGAGTCTTAGCTGGTACAGTTAGGCAAGAAAAAGAAATGAAAGGCATACAAATAGAGAGGAAGTAAAATTATTCTTGTTTTCACATATGTTTCTATCTGTAGAAAACCAACACACACTCCACCAAAAGACCTTAATAAGATAAACAAAACAAAATCAACATGCAAAAATATACCAAAAGTATATACCAGTAAAATTGCTGAGAAAGAGTCAATGAAAACAGCCCCATTCACAGTAGCCTCAAAAAAAAAAACAGGGAAACTAAACAGGGAAAAATATCCTTTTACATTGTTTTATTAACTAAGATAAAAATGACTTCCTAAAGAGCAACCAATACTCCCTTAAGCTTTTAGGTACTTCCCTTGTGCTGCTGTACCGCCAAGTGACTTTTACATGGAAAAGCAACCCAAAAGATTGTAGAATACAATCTTTCCCTAATTCATGAGATTCCCAGTAAAATGGCCCTCTCCAGAGAAACCTCAGAGTACAACAAATGCATGGAGACATTAATTCTTCTTAATTTGTAGTAAGATATCTGAAAATAAACCACTTGGTCTCTAGATCCCAGAATTCTTGATAGCAACACTGAACAGTCAAAAATAAAAATAAAAGAAAATATCACTACCTCTCCACTCTCCATTGGGCATTCAAAGAATCACAGAAGGAAAAGAAACCTAAAGCTGCTAAAATCAAAATTAAATTCTCATCTGTTTAAAGACAATAATAGTCTGAAAAATAAATAGTAAAAGTCAATTTAACTGTTTTGCCAAATCCTTGCTCTAATTCTCTTTGCATATAGAAAAAAGTATCATGTGGAAATTAAGCCCCCTTTGTCTAAATACTAAGTAGCATTTGCTCTTTCCTCCAGCCATGTGTTTCCTTCTAGCTGCTGGCCCTGTGTAAAGGCTTTCTTAAGAAACTGCTGCTAAAAGAGCAGCATGCATTGGTGCTTAGTCCTCTTCCTACCCCCTAGAAGCCCTCCAGGGCCTGGACCCCTTGGTGGAAGTTCCTACAGGGATTTCACTCTAGATCTCAAGGGCACTGGACCCAGGGATATGTGGGTCCAGAAGAGCAGACCCCAGAGAGCTGTGAGCCTCCCTCTAACCACCGCCATGGGAGGTAATTTAGGCTTTAGGTTGAACCACAGACTCTTGGCCATTTCTATCCTGACGCCACAGATTCACATTTTGCATCAGCAATCAGATAAGCAGGATATCTAGCAGTACTCTATATTCTCCCTCAGAATACCCAGTTGAGAACATGGAATGGAAAACAAACTTTACTTTCAGTCAAGCTTTAGGGAATTTTATTGTGCACATAGGTATATATCGCTCCCTTCTAGATCCTGACAGATTCCAATTGAGATTCCACATGCATATTCCTTTCTAGGTGTTATCTTTGCTTAGTAGTACCACTAAAGAAGTAATTCTCCACTCCTGAAAAATAGCAAGGATTTTTCCATGTAAAAACAAATTTTGGAAAGGGGTGGAATCTGAACATAAAAACAACAGCCCACACACTGCCTGGGGCAAACAGAGAAATATCAAGGCAGTAAGGATACCTGCGGAGGAGATCACAGTAGGCGAGGGCTGATTGGCCAGCCACGCGGGGCCGTCCTTCCTCCTGCGCCACGCAGAAAATGCTAAGCAGTGGGGTGGGAAACAAACATGAAGAAAATAGGTAGACTTTTAATCCTTTTGCATTTTAACGTGATTTCTATTATAGTCTGTATTTTTGTCATTCAAATTAAATACCTTAAGTGTCCAAAGTAATCAACAAAATGTTTTTCCAGTCTAAATTAAAACGATCAACAAAAGATACAAAATGCAAACTTCCCAATTAAAACTGTTTTCATATTGCCAAATTTATACTCCTTATTTTCATTCCCATCACATTTTTACACACAAATTATTTCTCTTCGAGTAACAAAAAATGCAGGCTATGTTCCAAGGAAATGTGTGTGTGTGTGTGTGTGTGTGTGTGTGTGTGTGTGTAAATGCAAGTTCTTTCTTGTACTAGTATTGGAAGCTTTGTATGGAAAAGGCAACTTGGATTTGAATATTTCACTCCTTTAGTATGTGTTGATTTAACCAGGGATTAATTTATTTTAAGATTATTAAAGAGTTTTCTGATCTAGGATAAATACAATAGATAAGAACTATAAGATTGGTTGAATAACAATGCCATTTTTAATTGGATTTTAGTGTAAAGTGGGTTTTTTTGGTATTCAATATTCCATTAAATGGTTGTTCCCCTTTTCCTGTTTATTAGAAGTTAACAGGAAGCAATATGAAAATTCCTACCGTAGAAATTGGATATTACCACAGACCAAGAGGGCACAGAGGAGACTGATTCTCTTCAGATTGCTTACTCAACAGTTTGAGGAAGAACGACTCTTACAAGATCCATGCAGAGCAGGCCTTAGCTTAGGCTCTGACCCTGGATCACACTGAATTCATAAAGGGAAGAGTACTTTGTGATGTGCTGTTGGGCACGAGCCTTGTAGTCGGGCTTTTCCCAGAACCTCCCATTTCGTTGGTTCCGTTTTCCATTTGGAACCTTATACACTTAGCACAGGGTGGCTTAATAAATATTTCATACTAGCAAATATTCAAAACATAGGGTTTACTATTTTTGTGTAAATTCTATGGAAAAATATGTTGTGTTTTCACAATCATTTACCATGTCCACTAATTTCAAGGATATTTGACTTGTAAGAGCCCTCAGATTTCTCATTTTCCAATTTAAAATATCGGTACTTCAACCCATCCCTCTTCTTTCCTTTCTGTCCCAGAGGATGTAGGTGCTCACCTTGATTTTTGTCGCCTTTGATCCCATTTGTTCTGCATGTTCGGGGTCCCCCAGCCATTTATCACCGGTCCTTACATACATCCCCTGTTCTGCCAAATTTTTCTCTTGAATCTTTCTTTGTTTATTTAATATTCAAATTTCTGAAAATAGTAATACTTGTGCACTGGTTAATTTAATTTATCAGATGTGCAACCCTGTGTCTTATCTAGTTTCCACAGCACCCTGGAACCTTATAGATTCCCACTTAACTCTCATTTTCTATCACTACAAAATCTGGCCCCTTGATTTCTTGAAACATGTTCCAGCTGGGACATGGGATTGCCCAGTTCTCCTCCTAATTCTTCCATTGCTCCATCTTCATCTTGTCTTCCTCCTTCACAGCATTTGGACCCTTGAGTCCTTTCTCTTTCCCTTCATAGCTACCTCTCCCAAATGTCACCTCATGTTAGAATTTCAGCTTCTTCCCCTATGTGATGATCTCTTGATCAAATATCAGTGCCCATCCTCTTTAGAGCTCTTACATCTCCAACCTACTGGACTTGTCCTCTTAAAGGTCCTCCAGACACCTTCAAACCTGAGCCCACTGCCCTCCTTCCACACAACTCAGCTCCCCCGCTTTGCTCCTAGTTCTGCTCCCCACCTAGCCTTGCAGTCAGTAGGATCACTATTAAGTCTTTCATCTCCCTTCATCCAATGTCGATTAATTATTAGAGGCTACTGGTTTTACTTCTGCAAGAATTCTTAAATCTTTTGTTCTTTGCTCTTACTACTAGCACATGAATTCAGCTCCTCATTTTTCTCCTGAGCTAATGAACTCACTCTGGTCTCTTCCTTCTCTGCGTCATCCTACAGACCTGTGCAGTCTAATGAGGAACTACTGGTCACCTGTGGCTACTGAGCGCTTGAAATGTTCTAGTCCCAGTTGAGACATAGAAACCACACTACACAATGTATACTTAACACTACACTAGAAGATTAATTTGAAATCTTGATAATTTTTTATTGATTACAATTTGATATAATTAAGTGAAAATTAAAACAATATTTTTCATGGTGACCCAAAAATTTTAAATTGCATATTTGGCTTTAAATACATCCCTGTTAGGTAGCATTGGTGCACAGCACAGTGAGGCTTAGATTACTCTCCCCCATGATAACTTTAGTGGTTTTTCATTACCATAAAATGATGTTGATAATAGAAGCAACAGTTAACATACTATTTTAAAAAATTCTTTCATTACATCCTTTTCCAGTCTCAAATCCATATCTATTAGTTCAGTATTCTATGCGTTGGACCATCTGGTGCCCACCTACTTGCCATTCATTCATTTCACAGATTTCCATGATCTTCCCCTAGTCCCTTGCTTGTATCCTGCATGCCTCCAAACCTTGCCTCTGCAAATTATTCCCCACTTATATCAGCTTATTCATCCCATTTTTTTCGTTTCTAATGTTCCCTCTACTTATAACTCTCTTTTTGGCCAGGTGTGGGGGTGCACACCTGTAATCCCAGCACTTGGGAGGCTGAGGCAGGAGGATCACTGTGAGTTCAAAGCCAGCCTGAAATGGACTACAAAATGCATTCAAGGCCAGCCGGAAACGCATAGGGAGACCCTGTCTCAAAAAGAAGAACAAAAACAAACTCTTTTCTCATTTTTACGTATTCATATCTCTCTTTAATCTCTTTTCTAGTTGCTGAGACACAATCCTGACACCCACAATTTAAAGGAGCACATGAGACGTTTGAGGGTTCTTCTCGATCTAAATGATAACAATATCCTTCCTCCCTCTCCTCTTTCCCTCCTTCCCTCCTTCCTTTCTGCCTCACTTGCTTTGACAAAATCTCCCTTGCTTCTTCCATATCAGAATAATATTCTTCACCCCCCAAAACTGCTTTAACACTGTTTTGTGTGTAGACTGGTCCATGATCCTCAGTCTTGCTTGCTCACTAATTTATTCATTCCTTCATCCTTTCAAGTCAAATCAAGCCTGCCTGGTCTCTCTTCCACTAGACTTGGTAGAAAATTCTATCTGCTGACCTTGCTCTTACCTCCACCAGGTGCATATAAAAATTCAAGAGAAGATGAGATCTTGAGGAAACAGTAAAAGATTTGGTTTCCAAAAGTCCTGGCAGCTCTTGGACAGGCCAGACAGTCCCGAAGCAGCTCCCCAGCCCACCTTGATGCTTTCTCTGGGCCCCAGGCGGGGTGCAGGTCCCACGCCCCCAAACACCTAACAGGACCCTGCAGGATTATCTGGAGCTCAGCTCTTCCCAGCTGACACACCAACCTCCATTCCTAACCTCTTCTTCAGATCAATCCCTTTCCTCTTTCAGAATCCACAGGTAAAAGCAGAACACCAGATTGCAACTGTCTTTCTAATATGTT
>PVJX010020348.1:0-33463 GCA_004027295.1 Dolichotis patagonum | reverse complement strand
AAAATTTCCCAAGCATAGAAAAAAGAAATGATATGCAGAGGTATGAAGCATACAGAACTCCAGCCACCTACAACCCAAACAGAGCTACACCCAGACACATAATAATCAAGATCCCAGAAATTCAATATAAGAACAGAATATTAAAAGCCATCAGAGAAGAGAAACAGATCACCTATAAAGGAAAACCCATCAAAATCACAGCAGACTTCTCGACACAGACCATCAGGTCAAGAAGAGCTTGGAGTAAAGTAATTCAAGCGCTGAAGGAGAACAATCTCCAGCCCAGATTGATGTATCCTGAAAAACTCTCTCTAGAAATTAATGGAGAAAAAAGATGCTTCCATGACAAAGAGGAGCTAGGAGAATTTGTGACCACCAGTCCAACCCTACAAAAAATACTGAAGGACATTCTAGGGAGAGAGAACAAGAATATGAGCATTTCAGTAACAGTGGCAGAGAGGCCTCAGTGAATGAGGCAGACAGTGGAGTGGAAGAGAAAAATAGACTATCAATGGTAGAAAAACAGAATAGCAGAAATGAGGCAGAGAAGATTGGCTGTAATTTCTAATATAGAGGGCCTCGAAATACTAACAGAGAGAAACACAGGCAGAGTAGATCAGGAGATAGGGTCCATTGAGCTGCTCTATGTAGGGATGCAGTGGGACCCAAAACAAGCAGTGCACCCCATGAGAGTGAAAGGGGAGGAATTGTCTAAAAAAGGGAGGCAGATGATATTGTTAATGGGGTAAAAAGATTTAAAATTTACATTATTCTCACCACTCTGCTTGGATGGATTACGTGCTGTTCCAGTTTGTCTACTTACACTAGACTTGAGGACATGGTCAGCTATCCCCAAAATAAGAGGACATATTATGATAATCAGCCCTAATTTTTCTACCAACTTAATCTGAAGCCCTTTATAACTTACACTGTCTTATTATGGACTGATCTTATTTGAATCTGGTTTGTTAGATTGCTACTTTGTATTGACTGATTTTATTTAAATCTGTTATGATGGATAGCATCAAGTCTAAGTGTATAGGCAACTACACTGAAGATGACAAGATTCACTAAGATACCCCCCTCTGGTTTGATTATTATTTGCTTTTGAAGTCTTATAATGTCTCCAATGCTTTGTTTTTATTAATGTTGTTATACACTGCTGAGACACCATGGTAACCATTGTAGATCACCTTGTATTGTGGTTTTATGTGACTTTTCTGCCTCATGCTTTTCTAGGAATTGTTTTGTTTAATCTTGCTTTGTTTTGTTTTTCCTGCTAATACAGAAATGATAGATATACATGTAGAGATTCATGCATGTGTAGAGCTTATAAACAGTTTACGAGAACCAACTATATAACACATGTTGAAATGAACAACTACTTTGAAGAAAAAGAGACACTACAATACCCAGTGATGATTCCATAATGTCATGATGTGAAGTCCAGCAAAACTATCACTTTTTGTTCAAAGTGATCTTAGCTTGCTTTGCCTTATTTAAGTTTAACACACATTAAGGTATGAACAGCTGTTTTGAGGAGAATGAGAGACACTATGACAGCCATTCTTGGCTTCCCTAATGTCTGGTCTTGAAGACCTGTAATGCCCTCCTCATCCTGCTCCGATCAGTTCCATACTATGTTGTTTCATGTGAATTCCCTGTATGTGACAATATGGACAACTATTTGGAAGAAAACAAGAGTCAAAATGATAGAGAGTGAATATCTCCAATTGTCTAGTTTTGAAATTTGTGTCTCTTACACTGTTTTCTTGTGATCTGCTTTGTTCTGTTTTGTTGTGTTTAATTTCACCCTTTTGATATAATTGCATGTATATTTGAGTGGGTAAGATGGATGACCATATTGCTATTTTTGTCAGATTGTGGAGCAGAACTGTTAAGAGTCTCACTGTCTGAATGTCTACTTTACATGTTTTAACTTTGTAATTTGAACAACTATTTCCAAGAAGTCAGTATGTAATTTGTCAAGTAATAATTTCTTAGGTTTTATTGTTGTTGTTCTTTTCCTTTTTTCCTTGGAATACTGTATTGTCGCTACCCTTTATTCTGTTTTGTTTTGTTTTGTTTTTTTCTCTTTAAATAAAATTATTTTTAAAAAAATAAATTTTTCTTGCTCATGGAGCACCAAGATTTTCTAAGTGCATTATAAGTCTGCCATTGCTGTCTCCTGCATTACCAGCAAGTCTCTGTTACTGTCACCTTCTCTTTAAAAATCCTAGTGCTCCAAGTCTCCATCAGCCTGTTCTGGAAAAAACTAGGCTATGTTTTCCATGTGAGGTGATCAGATGTTTCCAGTTTGTCAGACAGTTCCAGTTTACTTTGTTTTGCTGCTATAATGACATTCACTTTTCTCTCAAAATTGTGCTTGTATGACAAATTATGAGTACACCTTATTTCCAAACTAACTCAAAAGAGAGATCTTTGGATCAACAGTACTAGAAGATACCCAGCACAATACATTTTCCTGGGTAATAAGTTTGAACTATATCACATATTTTATCTCAAACAATCACTGCTTATGTTAGCAAATTAACAATTCTGAGAAGGCCCTGCATCTAAACATCTGCATAATTCTGTTTAATCTAATCCTCCCAATAACTAAACCACAGACTCTGATTTCTAGTAAATATTACTGTTTATTCAGAAAACAGTTTCAAAAATGTTTCTCTCAAATTTTAGGTATCCAATGGATTGCATCTCTCAGATACTAAACTTCAAAGAGATTCCTCAGGGAGAAGCACCTGATTTGAAGGGTGAATAGGCCCCTTTGCAAATTATCCATACTGGACACAGCTATTTTTATTAAAAAGTGGATAATATGATCTGATATATTGATCTAACATGGTCTAAAAATTAAATATGTTAAGTCAGGATAAACCTAAACATAGTGAGTTTTGTATATAACATTTGCCTTTATTCTTCCTAATGATTGATCTCAGGACACATTTTCAGGCCCTCCCCAGAAAACTGGAGGATGAAACCAGCTATTGACATTTCTGAGTAGCATCTAAAGTAAGAGTTTCTCACATGAACAAGGTAGACCAGGACATTTCAGGCTGACTGAATGATCTTCACAGAAGTTAGTAAGTATAAAACATAGCATTAGCACTAAAAATAAATGAAAAAGCAATGAGAGATGCAGCTGGTGTTAGGTTGCTTAAATGCACAAGGTTAGGCAACTGAGGCCCCCAACACTTAATAACTCTAAGATTCATGACTGTTTTCCTCCAGGTTGTCACCAGCTTTAATGCCATGAAGTGATAGAGTAGCTCTTATTAACCATGTCAAAAACTCAAAGCAGAAGGTCAAACTCAAGCAGCAATGAAGACAATGCTGATGGATTTCCCTGGCATCTAAGAGGATCCGTATGCTCACTGCGAAGCAGCAGCTCAAAGTACGTGATAATACTATAGCCAAGTACCCTTGATGGAGTTACCTGAATCCAAACTCCACACAGAACCACAGTGTCACCCAGCTGGTTAAGTGAGGGGACTGTGGGCTTCTGCCAGGTCAATGTTGGTATTTCCCTGTACTCAAAGTTAGAAAGCAGCAAGCTTTCCCAAAAACTGAGCCCAGAACTAGAGGAGTAGATGTTACTTTATAGAGCTTAGTGGGGAATGCATCAAGGTTTATAATGGTCCTCAGATGCCACCAGAAAATCATAGCCCAAAAGGAATTGCTAGAGGCATATCCTGCCCTTTGTCCCATGCTTTCTCATAAACATTTCCCAGCTCACATTTGCTCTGAAGACCATTTATATTTGACATGTAAGATGTTTTCCTTTGGCAAGCCAGAGATCATTTCTATAGTATCAAGAATCTCACATATCTAGGACTTTTTGTTAGCACTATTTATCTTTCTAGAAAATTTCTTCCAAACCCAATGTAAATGTCATAGTGTCAACAGTTCTGATGTAACCAGGATTGGCTTCATGAGTCCCAAACTTGGAAAATCCCACAACTGGTTAAACACCATGCTGCTGCCATCTTGAAATTTTGGGTAAAGTTGAACTAGGAGTCCTACATTTTCATTTATACTGGTCCTGCATATTATGTAGTAGTCCTGACTGAAACCAATTGAAATAATTATCTCTGGCTTTTTTACATTTACATTTAGATTCTTTTTTTACATTTCTGAAAGAGTTTTCACATTCAGTGTCTAATTTGATCTTCATGAAGAAGCAGCCAGAAAAGATAGGAAATTGGTATAGAACACAAACTCTTGAAGAAAGACTTGAGTTCCTTTGTAGGCTCTGAAGATATGTAACCTTGGATTAGTCATTTCGTTTGACCCTCTTCTTCATTAAAGCTGATAAGTATGTAAGATTGTGTATGTACCATTGCCCAGCACTAGGTTAATACTGAATAAACTTCAGATCCTATCTTTTCTAGTTCATCTCTCTGCCTGCCTCCAAATTTCTCAATGTGAAGTATATAAAAATTGAAATTAAGATTTGGATAATTGGATTTATTTGTTATTCTGAGTCATACCAAAAGCAGAGGGTAAGCTGGGGTTGAGTGTGCAAAAATCTTATCAAAGGAATAGCCTGTCAGAGTAATAGAAAAAAAAAAGAAAGAAAACTGATTATGAGCAAAGGAGAGAAAGAAAGAAAGCTGAGTGGAAGTATACTAAATTACTGTGCCATTTAAGGAAGATTTAGCAGGGCAATTGGAGAGTCTGTGAGTCAATCAGAGATAGGTCGCAGAATGGTTTGGACTCAGTAGCCCAGTTGTGCTGAATCATTCCCTAGAGCAGTTCATTGGAGGAATGGCCTTAGTGCGAAGAAAGCTTTAATTTCTGGGACCAACATTGAGGCTCTCAGTAAACAAGTTGCCCTGAATTTGTAAGGAGTGTTTTCACAGTCACCATATTAAACTTTATACTGAGCAGTGACAAAAGTAGATTCATTTTTGACTCTTACTTGCAATAAATTCAACTAGTTCAACATTTTTTTCTCCTGTGAAGGAAAATTTACTGAGTCATTGTTTTGTCAAAATGAATTCTGACTTGCCCTGGACACAGAGCATCTGTCTGCTAAAGAAGCCATTGTCCTGTCTCCCAGAGTAAGGAAAACATTTCCTCAAAATGTTTGCATCACTTTTCAACTCCATTCTGCTGGAGTCTAGAAGAGATCATTCAGTCACAGGGACACAATCCTTTCCATAACCCCCATTTGCTAAGACTGTAAAAGGAAACTTCTGCAAAAATTTAGTATCTTCTAGATATCATGACCTATGAGATAGTTTTTAAGTAAAATGAAGGAAAAAAACAGGAAAGAAGAGGGATGAGGCAAGAGGAGACCACTTCTCACTGTCAAAGAATTTACATATATTAATTACCATGCTGATATAGTTGATTTGCTGAGAAATTGGTGAAGATATAGCAAGTCTTACAGTTCATATTTCTTAAAATGTGGAAACAGATCCAGAAAATTTAAACCGCTTCCAAAATTTTAACAGTTATGAAAGGTAGAGCTGGAAATTTTGCCCACCCTTTCTTCCATCCTCCACTGGAACTGGGTCTACACAACACCAATAAAGTGCTTCCACTGAATCACAGAAAATGTTACTCACTTCAGCAAATTGTTATTCTGGCAGCTCAGTGCCCTTCCCCAACTCCACACACTTCCTCCCAAGTTTTCTTAGGAATCTAGAGCCCAGAAAACATTACTGCCAACATTTATAGGAGGGAGAAGGAAGGATCACAGAAAAGCACACGCAGAAGTAACCAAGAGGATGTAGATGGTGGGCAGAGAAAAAGGAGGGAACAAGAAGTCTAATGCAATAAGAATAAATCTAAATGAAGAAATATTTTTAAAAGGTAAATTCAATTTTATTTTGCTCTTTTCACCTAAGTGAGGTATTAATAAACATTCCTCAAAGATTTGCCTTAAAGAAAAAAAATAATTTATAGTGTGCTTCACATTAACTCAAGTGTCACTCACTCAGAGGTTTAAATGCTTAGAACAAAGCCTGATATTTAGTTTGGAATTCTAATATGTATTAAGAAAGATGGACTGAATGATGGGGGTGGACAATAATACAGTGAATTTGGTATTAACTCAAGAGAAAAACAAAAAATTTACTTCATTTAGAGAACTGGTTGGTTCTGTTAAAAAGTACACACAATAAGTCAGGCTTACTTACTAAAAATAGAAAAATAGACCTAAAATGTCACAAGATTATTTTGATTGAAAATAATAGAATAAAACAAAATTTCTTTTTTAAAAAAGCATTGATTTATCCATTTTTAATACCTAATTAAAACCAGTTTTCTTATATCTTACTTCCTCTTTACAACCACCCCCACAACTTCACACATACACACCCTGCCCAGTTAATCTAAATTAAAGAAATTTTATTATGTTTGCGTGGTAAATTTTTGGAAGTCTGTTTCCATTCGTGATGCCAAGTGAGAAAGCAAAGGCTCATGGAAAATAAATTTAAATAGGCATAAAGGTTTTTTATTCCACAAAATTACAAAACCAAAGCTTCTACCACATTTAACAGTCTCTTCAACAATACCCTTCAGAGATACTCCTGTCTCTACAAGAAATCTTATACAGTCCTGGGCATGCTTACAGCACTCGGCAATGCTCTGATAAAAAAAAAAAATCATGACTCTTTACAGAATACCTTATTTACAGAATATCAAAGTCATTTCAAGTTCAAATAAAATCCTTAACATTTAGGAAGATATTATCACAATATCCACTCATCCTATCCCATCTATGGACAGTTCTGTCCAGGGTCCATTTCAGATATAGTGACCCCATGTGACAATTATAAAAGTCCTGTCTCTTTGAAACATGTAACTGGACATTTTTCTTCTTTCAGTGTAATATGCATCTGAACTACACCACCACTAGATCTTTTATCCTTGTTTGAAGATAAACAATAGTGCATAGTATTATCTACCTCATAGGTATATACTGAATATTAAAAGAAATAATCCAGATACTGCTGTTTCCAGTGTCTATTTTCTGCTTATCCTCTTGGTCTGGAGTTCATTCTTATGTAGTTACGAGAAACTAAAGTGTAAGCAGTGAAAGATAGGCAGAAATGATACATACACTTTTAGTTTTATTCTCTTCTCCTGACACAATTTCCTGCATAGGATTCTCCCTGTCTTTTTCTATCTTTCACCTTTGTAGAAATGAGTCCAAGGTGAGGTGAAGGCATAAGACAGCTCTGAGACTCTGAATGACTACATTCTTCACCTCCTTGCCTCCCCTGAACCATACTAGTGTGCAATGTAGGCAAGAATAATATTATATTAAGTCACTGAGATTTTAAAGTTGTTTCAGCTGTTACCCAATACTGCTTTATATATTAGGCTGAAGTGTAAAATATAGTGCCAAGAATAGAGAAGTGCTTAATATATATTAGCTACCACAGTTGCTAATAAGCTGAGAGGTTTTTTATTTTTTATTTTTTTGCTTGATTCAGATAGAAATAATGAATCATCAAAACTCAGCTCTGATGCTGGTGCCACCTCATAGCACCAGACAATGCTAGGTGCAATTGGTGGGCTCCATCGGGAGCTAGTTTAGGTCACTGATCTTTGTTGGCTGCTGCTGGTCTCTGGAGCTCTTCAGGGATACAGGCACCTGGTGTTTATGATTCTTTCTTTTAAAGCTACTGCTCTGTCCACACTAATCAGAATCCTGAGTAGACTCATAGAAACTTCCAAGCCCACACTCCTCGAGAAATAAATCATAAGTAGATTTTCTTTTACAAGACCACCAGAGTGGAGTTTTATTGTATCAGGTCCTGTGCAGCACTGCAGCAGAGTCAGTACCCAAGAAGGAGTCTTCCTACACTAATTTAAGAAGCATGAAGGGAGTGCTGCAAATCTTGTTGCTTGCAGGACTGTTATTCATCCAAGTATAATCCTGTGATTGGTTCAAATTCAGGTTTGTTGATTCGCTGCAGGAAGTTCTGTGATTAGTTCAAGTGGATGCTGGGCTCCAGGACAGCTGCAGCTGTCTTAGCAATGATTCAAGGGAAAAGGGGAGTCATATGAGCTATTTGATAATTGTATCTCAAAGAGAACTGGCTAGGTAGAAATCTTATCACTAGACCTTGGGGAGGTTGGAGATATGTAATAATGTACCAGAATCTATCCATACCTAAGCCATATTGAAGTTCCACACTTTCTTCAAAGAGTGAGGCGAGGCACTGTAACTGATAGCTGAGCTGCATTTCTCATTAGACCCTGATAGAGTGTGGCTTCTGCATAACCAGGGAGGGCCCCAAAGCATGTCGTCCAGACCATTATGGTATCATACATGGCAAAGGGAAGCAAAAGGAACCAACAAAGAGGGGCATGACAGGCATTAGCCAAACCACACCCTACCTCCAATCTGCAGGGGAAATAGAGTTAGATGTTCCTCATCTGTCTCATTCCACTCACAGCAGCTCTACCACTACTGCTACTACTCTTACTGTGCAACAAAAATAGTCGGACTGGAGTCCAATGTATCGATCTCATTTAATCTAGTTACTTCAGTTTAGAACAGACCAACCCTTGTAATAGTCACAAGGAATCAAATTATATTTTGTTTGTGAATTAAATTCTTCATGCATTCTGAATATAAATTGCTGTCAGTTGCCTAGTTGGCAAATAGTGTCTCTCATTCTGAAAGCTGCATTTTCACAAATGTAAATATCACATTGCTGCTCTTGTGTGAGAAACCCAAAGTGTAAATACAGAGCAAAATAGAGGGCAGATATTGGGAGGTAGGAAGAGCTTATTCAAATGGGAAGGGGAACAAGGGACAGGGGAGAGGGAAAGGAAAGGGAAAAATAATTTTTAAAGAAGAGAGAAAATCAAAGGGGAAAAATGAAAACAGAGCTTTTGTAAATCAGGAGGGTAAGAAAGGTTGACTGGAAAGAACAAAAATTGGGAAATATATATATATATATATATATATATATATATATATATATATATAAATTCCCCATGATGAATGTGATCATTATGTATGGCAAACATGTACTAATAAAATAGTAGCATACTCTGTTATTTTGCCTTAAAGATTTGTAATTTAATATAATTTTATGTATGTTTTTGCTTTTGTTGTATTTTTGTCCTTTTATTTTTATATGCAAAAATCTAAAATGTTTTAAATATTTTTGATCTAAAATCAAAAATGTTCTAAAATGTAATCCCTATGGTTTCATCAAATTGTTTCATAATTTCAAATCTTATCCTAAAATGTTTAATCCATTGATATTTTTAACTGGTGAAAGATGGGGTCTAATTTCATTCTTCCGTGTGTTTTCCCAATGCCATTTACTAAAGAGATTATTCTTTCCTCTATTTGCATTCTGAGGAACTTTGCCAAAAATCAGTTGTAAATGTGTCAGATTATTTTTGAGTTCTACTCTGTTCCATTGGTGTATCTGCTTCATGTAATGCCACACTGCCTTGATTATTATAGCTTTATCATTTATCTTGAAGGAAGGTAGCATGATGTTTCTAGTTTTGTTTCTTTTTCCCAGGTTGCAGTTACCATTTTGGGCCTTTTTGGTTCTAAATGAATTTCATGACTTTTTTTCTAAATCTTTGTATAATGGTTTTAGTATTTTGATAGGGATTACAATGAGTTTATATGAACATTTGAACAATATTGATCCTTCCAATACATGAACACAGTCATTCCATTTGTTTGCATCCTCCTCAATTTCTTTCATCAATGTTTTATAGTTCTCATTGTGGAGATATTTTACTTTCTTGGTTAAAATTATTTTAAGATATTTTAATTTTTCTACCTCTCATAAATGGGACTTTCCTTTTGACTTCTCTTTCAGATATTTTACTGATAATATACAAAAACACTATTAATTTTGTAACTGATTTTATATTTTGCAACATAATTGATTTTATTAGTTCCATCAGTTTTTGGTGAAGTCTTTAAGATTTTCTATACATAAGATCCTACCATCTAAAAACAAGCACAATTTGACTTTCCTATTACCAGTTTGAATGTCATTTATTTCTCTCTCTTTTATCTAATTTCTACAGCAAGAATTTCCAGGCTATTAAATAAATATGGTAAAAATGGGCTTCTTTTTCTTGTTCTAGACTCTACAAGACAATCTTTTGATACTTTCCTGCTCAGTACTTTCCTTTATTATATTGTCCCTCAAGAATTTATATTTTACCATTTTGACCACAAAAGATTTTTAAATCTTTACCAAGCAGTATATTAATACTGTGATTAGCTGAGCCATATCATTCTCCTAATCAATTAATTTAATAATTTTGACAAAAAGGCATGAAATTTGTTTGTAATAATCCATTTTAATAATGATTTGACTTCTGTTGCTGTTTTATATAAACGTTCTCAAATTATCTTCTTGTTAATATATTCCATAATATTCCCTGAATTTGGTGTCAAATGTATGTTACTGAAACTCTCTTTTTATCTCCTCTTTCAAAATGTGACTTGCCCTTCTCCAATTGTTCTAGGACATTTCAATACCCATGAGTTCTTAACCAGTACCCATAATGTTTCTGCAATTCATCTACAAATTCCTTCAGGGTATGATTCATGTGGATCTAAACAATTGTTCTTAATGAAATCTGAAGCCTGGTGCCCCTAGTCATGAAAAGCACTTGGAAAAACCAAATACTGTAACCAGGTCTACAAGTAATCTGAGCAATAGGTCAGGAAATCTTATCTTATTTGTGGCATATCTCCAGGCCGGGACACTTGCATATCCACTCAGCTATGTGTGAGCGGTTTCTTATGTACCTGACATTTTAACACATTACTCTAAATAAATCCTACAAAAATTGAAGCACGGAGAAGAAAGTTGACCAAGGTTACACAACAAGAGTCAGGCGGAGTCAGGAGTCAGCTTTCCAGCTTCTCATAGTAAACATGCAGATAGATTTTTGCAGAGATCAGAAGGGGACATCAGAATGTTGAGAAGGGAAAGGTAAAAAGGATTAAGGTACAATATGGACTGATACCCCACAAGGCATGCATTCATTATGTATCTCAAACAGAAGCTAATAAAAAATTTTTTTAAAGAAACAAGATAGAAATCCTGAGAAAATAATTAAAAGTAAAAATGCTTTGATATCAATTTATGAACACACCAAGTATGCCTTTACTTGGAAACATGTTCATCTTTGGATGGAACTGATGAAATAAGCTGTCACAGAACTATTGGAGAGACTTTCAAATACTCACTGTATGCAAACCACTTTGGTTAACCTGTGTAATTTACTTGAACTGTCTGGGCCACAGTTTATTTGTCAGTGGGATAAGGATAAAAAGTTTTCTAGGTTAAATGTTGGTTGTTACTTTTCATCAAGTTAATCATAATTTGTCTTCTTTGTCCTGTGGTAAATAAAGAAAAATTGAGGTTGAGAACTCTGAAAGTGACCACCAAATTCACACCAAGTGTGTGGTTACTACTTATTGTCAATAGGTAGCAATAGAATTTCTGAGTTGTAAATGTCATCACATGCAAATGAGAAGTAACAAACTCCAAAGCAGGTGAAAAAGACCAGGTGAAGACTTTGTAAAACTGGAGAGCTCATAACCATTCTGAGGATGGCAACCCCACTAGGATCCCCATGGAGCTGTACCTTCAAAATTAACAAGTGCTTGTTTTTTTCCAAAGAGATAATAGAATTCACACTTTATGCAAAAATTTCCCAATTTTGACAAACTATTTTTAAAAATTTAACATTTTACGTTTTTAGTACCATCCTTCTGCAAACTCTGATTTAAAGCCTGGAGACTGAATTTGTATTCTCCTACTCATAAAATGGAATTGTGACTACAACATGCTGTAACCATGACTACAAATAATCTCTGAGATAGGTCAGGAAATTTTATCTCACTTATGGAGCACCTCCAGGCTGGGAAACCTGCGTATCCCTTCAGCTATGTGCTAGAGTCACACTTTTTCTGCCACAGATATTAGCTTACCACCAGACTGCTCTGATCCAATCCCCCAGAATCTGCAGGTCAAATTCCTGGCCCATCCCAAGATTCCAGCCGCTCACCGGTGATCTTATTTATGGTGTCAATTACTAATGGTCTTGAGATTAAGAACCTGATGAAACAGATGTCAGGCTATCTGTTGCTAAAATTGTCTATGTATGGTTAGAAGCAGGGAGAACCCTGCCCTGGCCTTGTGCATCTGTGGAGAAAGGGTGGTCATTGAAAGTAGAATCCAGTGTCTTCACAGTCAAGTCTGCTGAAGCGCACAAGATTATCCATTTGGGGAAACTGGTGCTGGTGGCAGGTGTTGAGTAAGCCTTGCTCATTTTAGGATTATATAAGAGTTGAAGAAGTCATGATATGTTGCTAAGAGTCAAATCTATCCTTGGAATCCAACATAATTTTCCAACAGATTTGATTCTGTTGAAGAGCTAGAGCTGAGGCTGGTTAAAATTTAATATCTACAAGTAATAAAATATATTTTTAAATTTTTATTTCATCATTTATATTGGAAATAAATAAGAACTACTTAAACTTTTCCTATCTTCAGAATACTGGACAAAAATTATGGTAGATACATGCTGTAGAGTGGTATGTGGCTAGTCATGGAATGAATTAACTTATTTTTATAAGGGTAGCCATACAATAAGATTTTTTTCACTATCAATTTTGGTTAAAACAAAGAAAATAATGCAAAAATAAAATGTATATGGATATGTATGTTAGGACAATGTATGTGTGAGCATATGTATGAGCAGGTTCAGAAAAAAATCTGAAAAGACACATATCAAACAATAATACTATGTCAGGGAAAGTTCTTTATTTTTTAAATGTACTTTGATATGTTATTTTGTTACAATATGCAATACTTAATTGGACAAATCTCAAAAGTAAATATGAAAAGAAAATACTAACTCTCATCAGAGCTATTGAAGTCATTAATTTAGCTCATCACAGCCACAATACTGTAATGTATGCCATCAGGAAGATGAAAGAAAAACTCTTCTTGCCCTTCCATTATAATACACGAGGGTAATGTATATATAATATAAATGCTTTTCAAATACATGTAATCAAATCCTTCTCCTTTCATAAGAAAAGGAAGCTGGAAACATTTCTATTTTGCAGATGAAGGAAACTGACATGGTGAGAGGCTGAATTCCAAGTATGATAAAAACAGTTCTACCTCTAAATCCAACAGCTTTGCCACCAATTGCTCAAAGGTAAATGTCTTCATTATTCTTTTATATTTCTTAGGGTGTCACAGCTATAAAGAGGAAAAGTATTTCTAAAATAACTAGTTAAGGACCATTTAGAAGGCTTGGGAAGATATGAAACATCCAAGTGTTCAAGTTTAACTTTCTACTCAAGTAAGATTTGTCAGCTTATCACAGATCTTTCTTTTCACTTACTTCTTAAATCCAACTCTACTTTGAAGACTGACTAAAAAAATTATTGAAAAGACATGGGTATCTTTTGTGGAACACCAGAGATGACAAAGACCTTACAAATAATTTCCTTTAAATCCAGGAAACTGATGCTGGACTTTATTGTACTACTTTTTCAGTCCATTTATGCTGAATTCTATTCATGAATGGTCCAGTGAAATCTCAAGCAAGCATTCTAGCATGTCCATGTTACCAGGGAGGTGCCTCCAGCAATTTAAGTCTCACCTAAGAAAGATTTTCACTGGCTCATAGTTTCTATTGATGAGCCTTGAAGGTATAGATAGTCATATTATCCTATTCATGCCTTTTTTGAATCAGCTTTGGCTGACACATTCTTTTGAATTGGGAAGACAGATGGAGAAACACTACTAACACTGACCAAGTTTCTATTATGCCACTCTTACTGAGATTAAGGCTTTTGATTCCATATTAACATTATCTTCAACAATCTAGGAAGTAGATTCTAATCTCTCTCTTACTTAATAAGTGATGAAATGAAAGGCTATAACGCAGGTCTCTTCACAATAGTTCTAGGGCTCATTCTCTGTATATTGTTTTCTAAGACGTAGCAAAAAAATGTGGATTTAGCCCAAAGACTGCCACTTTTTATAAAAAGCCAGCAATTGAACTCAGGATCTTGAGTTCAAGGTAGAGTTGTTTTTAAGAAATAAGTGAAAAGAAAGATCCATGATAACTCATGTTTTCCAGGCAAGCCCCTTGCCTACTGAATGATAGCCCCAAGCCTATCACTTCTTTAGAAACCAAATATGTTAATAAAAATCTCTGCTTCCAGGCAAAGTTAATGGAAATCAAATAATTGTGCATTTCATTCTGTCATCTCCTGCCTGATAAAACAGAGAAAACCAGACTCTGGAGAGTCACTGCCTCCAGACCTTACAGTCTCTGCTCAGGCCAACTTCCTGATCTCTAATCACAGCAGTACTCCACTCCATGTTTGGACAATCTGTGAAATCTGTGCTCTCTTACAACAGATGGCAGGTCCCAGGATTAAAAATTCTACAAACCTGTTTTTTGAGTCTCTATGGTTGGTATTTAGGAGAATTTAAGTAAAAAAAGAAAAAGATAGATGCTTGTTTAAGCCTACAGAGTAAACTCTACATGCTTCCACCTTTTTCTTAATGCTACCTACTTCTGATCAGGGCCCAGTGGTCAATGCGGTGAGAGACAAAATATAGCTGCACCTGCAACAATGGTCCACTGAACTGTTCAGGGGTTAGTGTGGTCATATATGGTATTGCTCTGGTACAGATTTTTGCAAAGTACCGTTTTCCAGGAGATAATGAGCTAAAATGAATATATCCTCTACTGCTGATTCTTCATTAATTATTTCAGCTAATAGGATTATGTCATTGAAAACATAAAACACACCTAAAAAAATATTCTTTAGTGAAGTCCAATAAAATAAAGGTGTGACATCCCCAAGAACGGCCAAGTCACAAAAGAGCTAGTCATGCTGGAAGCCAAGTTAAATAACTCATAACACTGGATCTTTGGGTCCTGCTAGCACCCTCAAGTGTACCCCTATGAAATGCCTGAAGAGGCAAGAGGGTCCCTGTTGAATCTTGCTTGAATTGGCCCCTACATAGGTAACTCTTCTGTGATTTGGCTTTCCCCAAGCATCTCACACCTTCCCACAAGTGACCTTTTCACTCTGTGCTTGGCTTTTCTGTGTTGGATTAAGTGTCTAAACACATTCACATCATCAGGTTCCCAGTGAGGGGTTAGTGTGGTCATATATGGTATTGTTCTATAGATATATGGGAAAGATAGAGGTTTCAGCCCAGGCAAGATAATTAATGTCCTTGATAACTCTATGACTCTGCTTCTTCTGCTATCACATTAACTTCCATTATGCATTTTATCACTACAACAGTTGTTTCTCTTTCTGGTCAGTCTCTACTTTAGATTGTTATCCCCTAATTGAATGAACTAGTTCTCACTTATCTATACAATCCCAACACTTAGCACTATGTCTTGTACAAAATAGATGCTCAGTTCATGCTGATAAGCCACTGCTGAAGGTGTAGAATGAAAACTATTTCTAGGTTTGTGAGTTCATTCTATCCCAGAAATTCTCTTGGTTGTCTTTATTGCTTTGTCACAAAATCTGAAGTGTGGCTTGTGTTGACATTAATATAGAAGGGCATATATCGAGTTACTGCAGAAAAGCTAGTTTCCTTAAATCTCAAAAGTAACTTTTTTATCATTTACTATAGGGGGGACTAGTTTCCCCCCATATTTTCACCTTATAAGAAGTAAGGAATTTAGCAACCACTGGACTGTTAGTTATTTGGTCTATTGCTCCGTATCTTCTGGAACATCTTCCTCAAAGCCTCCCCAAAAGCCTATGCTGGCTTAATGAACATTATAAAACCAGATTCTTGCTATAACACATGGACCTCTCACACTGTGTTTTAACTTTCTAATGACATCTCATATGTCCAAACATGCTTCTATCTTAGATACAGACTGAGAGCTCCTGAGATCATCTTTGTTAATCTCAACACCTATAATGTACTTGAGGATAGCTCTGTCCAGCTGCGTTACAGAGGATGTCTCTGAGTCAGTCTTTGAGTACATTGAATACTTATATTTTGAGCACAAAACTGAGTTTTTCGAACTCTAGATCTCCTGGTCTTTTCCCTTACAATTTTTCTAGTGCCTGAATCTCTAATTCTCAGCAGTGAAGGAATCCCTTCCCTGGCCACATTTCAAGAGAATGAATCCTTTTTAGGGTGGGGCTTGGAGAGATTTAATGAGATGTATGTAAAACCACATTGCAAAGAGACAAGACCAGCATTTAACAAAAGGTTATGTTGATGAAGTGTGAAACTCTCCTTAGACCAGTAGATTATGGCAATGGAATATGTGGTACTGTACTTACATGTTTCTAGGAACAATTTGGGTGAAAGAACATATAATTTTATCCTGAAAAGAACACTAAGAGAAAAACTAAGATATTAGATTGTTGACAGTGTACCTGACTGTGAGCTTCCTCTCTTCATAATATCATGAGTATCATCTAGAGGTCAAAGGCAGAATCACTGCCATAGCATTAGATAAAACCTAATTTCAGAAACTCAGTTTAGAAGCCATGCAAGAATAAACCACCTAAATAGACTAGATCTTTGGGGATTGCAAATAATATTACATGAGCAGATTTACATGCTTCTTACTTGGGGTAAGAAGCATCATCTGAAGACCTGTAAATACTACAAGCTGAATTGAGGGTACTCATGCCACGCTGGAAATGATTTTCATATGAGTGCCACATTGAGGTCCTTTCTGGATAAAATCAGATGAAAAGTGATTCCTGTGATTTTATAAACTTTTTATTGAATATAACATCACATAAATAGCTATTTTGCCATTTTACCTAACTAAATAAATATTCTATATTAATAATATTGCAGGCTCTAAACCAGCCTACCTGAGTGCAAACTTTGGCAAGATTCACATTTTGTTTTCTCTCAAGCAAAATGAGGGTGTAATAATATCATAAAATGGTTCTTGGGAAATAAGACAACCTAGGTGCAGTTTACATAAACTTTAACAAATAGCTCTTGCTTCATAGTTCTTAGAACTTGAAAAACCTCACTCTGAATTTAATAAATTCTCAAAATATTTTAGGAGAATGGGGAGAAACTCCTATTGAAGGATGTATCTTACAGATAAATCAAACTCCAATGCAGTATAGTTTGGTGCTCCAGATTATTTTATAGAACAGCAGAAAATCTGAGTCTAGAAATTAGACTTATCTTTCTTTCTGTGTTTATAAGAAAAGCAGATTAGACTGTTCCATGATAGTTTGGCTCAGAGGCTGGCATCCACTGCCTAGTGCCTAAAAAAATATATTTCCTTTTTCTTAGACACTCAGATAGTCTATATTTCCCATTTCCTTTGCAGTTAAATATGGTCATTAGAATTCAAACAATTAACATTGGGAGGAAGTCATGTAACAAACTCCAGGTCTGGCTTATAAATATGCCATATAAATATAATACTCTTTCTCCATCTGCTATTTAATGAAGAGGTATTAAGGTATGTGTTGAAGGTAGTGGAGCAATGAAATGGAATGAGCCCAATTTTCCAAATCACTGGTTGGAGAGAAGCTACCTAGACAGGAATCTCATGTTGGATTGCAAGATAAGTGAGAAATTAATATTAATATGCTAAGACTTGGAGGTGTATATGTTATACTATCTAAAGGCAGTATAAAATGTGTTTTACCATCTAAAGCCAGTGTAAAAGAAGGTGTACAGAATGGCAAAAATGGGGAGAATCATTTCCATGGAATGCAAAACCTTCCTGTAGAATAGGAACTGGCTCCAAGTTGATTTGTCAATCCTTTGGCAAACCCTCTTTCTCTACTCTGGCTTCATTGAGTGAAAAATACCAACAATGTCTCAAAACTCCTTTGGTTTTCTGTGCTTCTGTAGGGCTTTCAATAAAGTCTAATAAAAGCAGAAAGTGTGAGAAGGAAGCAACTGAAGTGGGAAATGCTATTAGGCTGGCCCATAAACGATGAGTGCTATGGGCAGTAAAATGACCTAAGAAGGAAAACATGATGAATGTTTTCTCGGTTTTAACAGGAAGGTCCCCTTTCACAGTTCCACTTGGCACTGCAAACCTGGCCAGAGAAAGCAAGGAGATCTTTGTAGAGCCCAGCTTAGGGAGTGTGGCCACTGAGCTACTCCTGGAGCCCTGGCTGGGGGCAAAGGGGAAAAGGACATTGTGGGGATGTAGCTTGACTCTTCCTACACCTCCCAGTCCCCACTGGTGCTTTCTGAAATGAAGTTATCAGTGAGATATAAGAGAATATCCTGAAGTTTTACAAGTTACATACCTAGGATATCTCACATAGCATAAGAGAATCCAATAGTCACGGTGCCAGGAGCAGCAGGAAGAAAATGATGAGATGTGACTTAGCGCAGTGAATATCTTCAATCACTGCCCCACTGTCACAGTGAATTGATACATATAAAGATGTATGTCTTCCTAGTGCCTCAAACAGGAATATATTCCTTTATCCTCCCTTTAAGCAGTTTCCACAAATTCTTCAAAGTACAATTCAAGTTCAACATTCTCCATGAGCAAATCATTTTTTATTTTAGTCCTATAAATCTCATTTGTGGAAAACTGTGGTAGAGCAAAAGCCTGAGTTGGAGCCCTGTCTTTATTATTTACAAGCTCTGTGATTTTGTGTACATTCCTAACTTGTGTGAGTTTCAGTTTTCCCACCTAAAAAATAGGAATTGAAATATAAATCCTACAGGGATTATAGTATACTGCCTTGCATAATGTGTAACATGTAATAAACACTCAATAAAAATTAGTTTCCTCCTGAAATTCTCCAGCATATATGGTCTTTACCACCAATTTAATACTTTATTAAATTATTATTTATTTATTGTTCATTCTTTCTTATGTACATGTCTTGATTTCTTCATCATGCTTAAATCTCCCTTAAAGTAAGAATTACCCATAGTACTTAAAACAGTTCTGAGAATATTGTAGAATACCAAGGTATATTTAATTTTTTGCTTATTGTTTTTATCAATTTGATTATTAATTGGTTGTTTTGTCATTAGTTATAATATTTTATCAGAGGCCGATAGAAGGAATGCCTCTCATTCTCTGCTAAGCAAGTCATGAGCATATGACTTTACTGAGATCATGTAGAAGGTAAATTAGGATTTGAAGACCCCAGAATATTGTGGCAAATAAGAAGCAATCCTACAAAGCCATCATAAGTCCAAAAACAACTGGCCTTCACTGAAGAAAGACTAGCAAGGCATGTTTTCCAGAAAGGACATAGCTGTGCTCTGTAAGAGCTGAAGTCAGCAAGTTCTAAAGTACAGTCTACATTTATAGTAGTTCAAATATCACCCACTTAGCTCAGTGCTCTAGAAAACTACCTAAATAATTCTTCATCTTCATTGTCCAGTCATTCTGTATCATCCAATTCATTTTTTATTTTTTCAAAGTAGTTATTTCAATCCGAAAGTATTCATTTACTTGCTAGTGTATTTAAAACCAGCCCCTACCAGGTCATGGGCTTCTTGAGCATTGTTTACTGCTAAGATCTCAGTGCCCAGAACAGCATTTGACACAGAGTAGACATTAAATAAAACCAAAGAGTTTTTGTGAAAATGTATCTTCCTAGCTGGTTCCTTATTGATTGCAATCATTATTGTAGAGTTTCTCTGAAATCCTGAAAGGACTAACCAATGAATTAAACTTTTGGCCTCTTTAATAAATGGTGCTAGAAAAATTGGCTTCCCACAAGCAGATGACTTAAATTAGACCCATGCCTATTACCATGAACTTAACTAAAGTCAAAATGGATCAAATATCTAAACATTAAGACAGAAAAACTAAATTTACTGCAAGTCAAAGTAGGAAGAAATTTCAAAGACATAGGGGTAGGCAGAGAATTCATGAACAAAAACCAATCTGCATGGAAACTACTTCAAAGTATCAACAAATGGGATCTCATATTATTAAAAAGTTTTTGCACATTCAAAGAAATTACCAAGAAAGTGAAAAGAAAACTTATGGATTGGGAAAAGATTTTTGCCAACAAAGGACTTATATCTAGAACATATAAAGAATTGAAAAAAAATCAGGTCTCCAAAGATCCAATGGGCATCTGGGATGAACATACAACTCTCAGACCAAATCCAAATGGCAAATAAATATATGAAAAAATTCCAACAGCATTGGATTTTCAAGAAATGCAAGTTAAAACAAGTCTGAGATATCATCTGACTCCAGAAAGAATGGCTAACATGAAAAAATCAACATATAACATGCTGGAAAGACTGTAGGGCAAAAGGAACTTTTCTATATTGCTGGTGGGAGTGAAAAATGGTAAAACCACTATGGAAATCAGTGTGGCGATTCCTCCATAAAATAAGATTAGAGATCTCAATCCACCTAGCTATTCTTTTCCTGGTTATTTTCCTAGAAGTATTGAAAACATCATACCACAGTAATATATGTGCACCTATTCATAGCTGCACATTTTGCAGTAGCCAGATCTTGGAAACAATCCAAATGCCCATCAACTGGGGAATGGATAAAACAGATGTGATATTTTTACACACTGAAGTACTACTCAGCTATAAAGAAGGATAAGCTACAGATTTTTATATGTAATAGCTGTAACTAGAGACTATACTCATAAGTGAAATAAATCAGATTTACATGAATAAATACCATATTGTCTCATTCGTACAAGAAAGTAAAAGTAAATAAGACCCAAAAATTACAATAGATGTAGTGAAAAGAAAAGAAACTATTCAAAGGGAAATCATATTGTTTGATCAATTTTGCATACCTGTGTCTGGTAACCTGAGCAACTATTTTGGGGATAACAATATGCAACATAACACCCATTCTTAAATTCCTATCATCTTGTTTTGAAATCCTGTGTCACACTCATTTTTGTTGTTGCTGATGTTGCTGTCAATTAGTTTTTGTTGGTTTTTTTTTGTTTGCTTGATTGCCTTTTGATTTTTCTGTTCTTTTTGTTCTCTTTAAAATTAAAAAAAAACCCTTTTGGCATCAGCTAAACAGCCCTGCTCTTAGATTTCAGCCCTCACATTTCCACTAATAATAAAATATTTTATAGAACATATTAGTCTACTGTTCACAAAGTTTCTGTTACCAGCTTGACTAGGTTGATCATTTTTAATATAAATGATATAATTTTCCCTCCAAAATTTATTTTATTAGCAGTAATAATGAATTTATATTTCATTCTTAAGAATATCAGTTTTTTATACCCTGAAAAAAACCCCACAACTCTGAGAAACCATCACAGCTCAATTTCTACTTCCTTAATGAAAAGAACCTTGCACTGGACCATGCCTAGTGACCTTCTCTCAATCTGGCAAGCTGAGGCCCCATGAGGTAAGCTCCAGCACATGTATGCTGGCTCCAGGAGAGATTTGGACTATCGCCCCCAGCAGTAAGGTGCCTTTCCAGCTTCATGAAACACTGGAGGTGGCATGGGAGGTTCCCCAGGACTGATCATGCCTAGTGACATTCTGTCAATCTGGGGAGGTGAGGGCATGCAAGGAGTGTTTCAGCATGTCTGTGTTGGCTCAGGGAGAGCTTTAGATCATTACTGCTAGTGGTTAGGTGCCCTCTCAGTTTCCTGAAACACTGGAGGTAGCACAGGAAGTATCATACAGGCTTGACTGGGCCATGCTCAGTGGCCTCCATTCAGTCCCAGGAGCCAAGGGCAAATGAGATGATTTCCAACATGCCCAGGGGAAGCTTTGAAACATTGCTCAAAACCTGGAAATATAGAACAATGAGAAGATGAAAGCCCAAAATGCAATTTCAAACCTCCAGCTCATCCCAAGAAAGCCTAGGAGCCATGTACATAGAAGAATATATAAGCCATACATGTGAAATGCCTGAAATGATATCAACAGAAACAAAGAAACAACTCTGGGAACCTACAAAAGAACTTAAATCAGAAATAATTTCCCAGGTAAAAGAAGAAATGATAAGGTAAGGAAAGAAATGCTGAACACATCTAAAGAAGACACAGCTTAAAAATTAGAGGAAGAATACAAAAAGATGTAAACTGTGGATAAACAATATAAGAAACAAACAGAATGCATGAAGCAGATTCAAAAAGGTATATAGGAAATCAAAAATTCCATTGAAAGTTGGCAAAAATGGCTCAATGAAAGTGAAGATAGAATATCAGACCTTGAAGACAAGATTGTAGCTAGTGAACAGGAAAGGAAAGATCTTTTAAAAATAACAAGGAATCAGGAAATAACAATTTAAAAGCTGCAAGATGATGAAAAGAAAAACAACATAAGATTAATAGGGATAAATGAAAAAGAAGGGGACAAAACAAATGATATCAAGAGGCTATTTACATAAGTAAGAGCTGAAAATTTCCCAAATGTGACAATGGAAACTGACATATGGATCAGTGAAGCATATAGAACTCCAAATAGCCACAACCAAAATAAAACTACACCCAGACACATAATAATCACCATCCCAGAAATCCAACATAAGAACAGAATACTAAAGCTGTTAGAGAGACAAGACATATCACCTATAAAGGAAAGCCTATCAGAATCACAGCAGACTTTGCAACACAAACAATGAAGTCAAGAAGAGCATGGAGTGAAGTATTTCATATCCTAAAGGAAAATGACTTGAAACAAAGACTGATGTACCCTGAAAAACTGTCCTTCAAAATGGATGGAGAAATAAGATACTTCCATGACAAAGAACAGCTGAAGAACTTCATGATCACCAAACCAAGCCTACAAAGAATACTGAAATACATTCTAGATAAACATAGGGAAAAAACCACTAAGCAAGACAGACAATTAAACAGAGTGGAAACATAAAGATGCAACAGCAGAAAAATAACATGTCAAAAATAAACCAATGGTTATAACAGTTATAACCATTAATGTAAGTGGCCTGAATTCACCAATTAAAAGAAACAGTTTGGCAGAATGCATCAAGAAACAACATCCAGAATTTAGGGAGCCAAGAACGTGCAGGGGAGTTGCGGTTGCCTCAGGTGAGTCCTGGTGCCCCAGGGAGAGTTGGAGACCTGTGCTCCAAGCGTTTGAGTTTCTGTGGAGCTACCAGGGATGCTGGACTGGGCTCAGCAGATTCCAGGGCCTCAGTCCACCATACCCAGAGACATTCTTTCAGATCAGGAGGCAAAGACTGTGCAGAAGGACTGTAGGTCCATTTGGGGTGGCCTGAGGAGAGCTTAAGACCAGCACTGCCAGTGGTTGAGGTCATATCTACACCCCCAGTACAGGTGATTGTGCCCTGGGGGTTCCTTCGGCCACAATTCTCTATGCCCAGCTTCCTCCTCTCAATTTAGGGAGCCAAGTGCCTGCAGGGGAACTGAGACTTCTCTAGTAGCTGAGGGTGCACGAAGGGATTTGCCACACACCCAGAGGAAGCTTTGGAACACCACTCAAACCAAGGAAATAAAGAAAAATGACAAAAGGAAAGACCAAAAGGCAGGCTCAAATCACCAGCCCATCTCAAGAAAGACTGGGAGCCATGCACATAGAAGAAAATAGAAGCCATATACGTGAAATGAATGAAATGATATCAACTGAAATAAAGAAGCAACTAGGGGAAACTATGGAGTCAAATTAGAAACAATTGCCCAGGTAAAAGAAGAAATGATAAAAGTAGTGAAAGAAATAGTGAACACATCTAGTGAAGACACAGCTAAAAAATTAGAGGAACAAAGCAAACATATAGAATCCCTGAATTAACACTATAAGAAACAAACAAGATACATAAAGGAGATTAAAAGAGATATAGAGGAAATGAAAAATTCTATTGAAAGCTGTCAAAACCCCCTCAGCGAAAGTGAATATAGAAATTCAGACCTCAAAGATAAGATCGCAGCTAGTGAACAGGAAAGGAAAGATCTTTTAAAAATAACAAAGAATCAGGAAATAACAATTCAACAGCTGTAAGATGATGCAAAGAAATATAACATAAGATTAATAGGGAAAATGAAAAAGAAGGCGACAGCCAAAATGATATCAAGAGGATATTTACAGAAGTAATAAAAAAAACTTCCCAAAGATGAGAATGGAAACTGATGTTTGGATCAGTGAAGCATATAGAACTCCAAATAGCCATAACCAAAATAAAACTACACCCAGACACATAATAGTCACCATCCCAGAAATCCACCATAAGAACAGAATACTAAAATCTGTTAGAGAGAAAAGACAGATCACCTATAAAGGAAAACCTATCAAAATCACAGCAGATTTCTCAACACAAACAATGAAGTCAAGAAGAGCATGGAGTGAAGTACTTCAGGTACTAAAGGAAAACCACTTCCAACACAGACTGATGTACCATGCAAAACTGTCCTTCAAAATGGATGAAGAAATAAGATACTCCTATGACAAAGAACAGCTGAAAAGCTTCATAACCACAAAACCAAGCCTACAAGAATGCTGAAAGACATTCTAGATACACATAGGATAAAACCACCAAACAAGGCAAACAATTAAACAGAATGGAAATCTAAAGATACAACAGCAAAAAGAGAACATTCAACAATAAACCAATATATAACAATTATAACCATTAATATAAATGGCCTCAACTCAGCAATCAAAAGGAACAGACTGGCAGAATGGATCAAGAAACAACATCCAACCATATGCTGTCTACAAGAAACCCATCTTACCCAAAAGGAAACCCATAGACTGAAAGTCAAAGGATGGAAAACAGTACTTCACACAACAGGATACCAAAAAAAAAAAAAGCAGTAGCAGCAATCCTGTTGGCAGACAATATGAATTTCAAGCCAAGAATGATCCAAAGAGATAAAGAAGGACACTACATACTAGTTAGGGGAAAACTTCAAGAGGAAGAGTTAACAATCTTAAATATATATGCACCAAATTCCAGAGCACCCAGCTATACAAAGCAAATATTAACAGAAATGAAAAGTCAAATAAGCAATAACACAATTATAACAGGAGATTTTTAACACACCATTGACACATAGGGACAGATCAACTAGACAGAAAATCAGCAAAGAAATAACAGAACTGAATCATACCTGTGAACAAATGGGCTTGATACATGTATATAGTTTTCCATCCAATATAATCAGAATGTACATTCTTCTCAGCAGTACATGGGACATTCTCTCAAATAGACCATATACTAGCCCACAGAACATATTGAAGTAAATGCAAAAGAATTGAAATTATCCCATGCATGTTATCGGATCATAGTGCCATGAAATTAGAAACTAACGACAAAAGCAACTGCAAATACCTCACAAATACATGGAAACTGAGTAATACTCTCTTGAGAAATCAGTGGGTCAAAGAGGAAATTAAAGAAGAAATTAAACATTATCTGCAAGGAAATGAAAATACAACCACAACTTACCAGAATTTGTGGGATGCAATGAAAGCAGTCCTCAGAGGAAAATTTATTGCACTGAGTTCCCACAACAGGAAGACAGAACAAATGCAAATAAACAACCTGATGCTACAACTCAAATATCTAGAAAAAGAAGAGCAAGCAAAGCAAAAAGCCAAAAGAAGGGAGGAAATTATAAGGATTAGAGCAGAAATTAATGCAATAGAGACTAAGAAAACAGTACAAAGGATCAATGAATCAAAGAGTTGGTTCTTTGAAAGAATAAATAAAATTGAGAAACCCCTGGCCAACCTGATTAAAAAAAAGGAAAGAGAAAACTCAAATTCATGCAATAAGGAATGAAAAAGGTAAAATTACCACAGACTTTTTGGAAATACAGAAGATCATCAACACCTATTTCAAAAACCTCTACTCTCATTGGTTCAATAACACTGAAGAAATAGACAGATTTCTAGATACATACGAACTACCAAAGCTGGATCAGTAAGATGTCAAACTGCTGAATAATCCAATTTCTATTAATGAAATTGAAAATGTAATTAAGACCTTGCCAACAAAGAAGAGCCCAGGCCCAGATGGATTCACTGCAGAATTCTACAAGAAATACAAAGAAGACATAATGCCGACACTCCTCAAACTCTTCAATATAATTGAAAGGGAAGCAATTCTTCCTAAGTCACTCCTGGAACAAAATATTACTGTAGTACCAAAACCTGAGACAGACCCAATTGAAAAAGAACTATAGGCAAATCTCCCTAATGAACATAGATGCAAAAATTCTCAATGAAATATTATTAAACAGGATGCAGCAAATCATCAAGAAAATTATACACCATGACCAAGTGGGATTCATCCCAGGAATGCAGGGATGGTTCAACATATGTAAATCAATAAATGTAATCCACCATATCCATAGAGCCAAAAGCAAGAACCACATGATCATCTCTAAAGATACAGAAAAAGCTTTTGATAAGGTCCAACACTCATTCATGAGAAGAACCTTACAGAGAATTGGAATAGATGGTCTTTACCTCAATATGGTAAAGGCCATCTATGACAAACCTAGAGCCAGCATCATACTAAATGGCCAAAAACTGAAAGCCTTTACCTTACAATCAGGTACAAGAAAAGGATGTCCCCTGTCACTGCTCCAATTCAACATAGTACTGGAAATACCAGCCACAGCAATTGGACAAGAGAGAGAAATACAAGGAGTAAAGATAGGAAAAGAGGAAGTTAAATTATCATTATTTGAAGATGACATGATACTTTACATAGAAGACCCCCAAAACTCCATTGAAAAACTCCCAGATATAATAATAAATTAAGCAATGTAGCTGGATACAAAGTCAATACTCAAAAATCAATAGCATTCCTATACACTAACAACAAATATACTGAAAGAGAGTTAAGAGATGCCGTACCCTTCACACTAGCATCCAAAAAAATGAAATACTTAGGAATTAATCTCACAAAAGAAGTAAATGAGCTATACAAGGAGAATTACAATACCCTGAAAAAGGAAATTGAAGAGCACCTCAGAAAATGGAAAGACATCCCCTGTTCATGGATAGGAAGAACAAACATTGTGAAAATGGCCTGTCTCCCAAAATTAATATACAGATTCAATGCAATCCCAATCAAAATACCACTAACATACCTCATAAATCTAGAGAAATCACTCTTAAAATTCATCTGGAACCAGAAGAGACCTAGAATAGCACAGGCAATTCTAAGCAGAAAAGGCAAGGCAGGAGGCATCACAACCCCTGATTTGAAACTATACTACATAGCTACAGTAATAAATCAACATGGTACTGGAATAAAAACAGACCTGAGGATCAATGGAATAGATTGGAAGATACAACCACAACCACAAACTCACTTAACCACCTTATCTTTGATAAAGGGGCCAAAAATGTTTGCTGAAAGAATGACAGTCTCTTCAACAAATGGTGCTGGAAAAAATTGGCTATCCATATGCAGAAGACTAAATCTAGTCCCAGGGCTATCATCATGTACTAAACTGAAATCTAAATGGATCAAAGATCTAAATATTAAAGCAGAAACACTAAATCTGTTGGAAGAAAAAGTAGGTAAGAACCTCGAATATATAGGGGTAGGTAGAGAATTCATGAACAAGAATCAAACAGCACAGGAAATACTTCCCAGAATCAATAACTGGGACCATATCTTATTAAAGAGTTTCTGCATGTCGAAAGAGATTTCCAGCAGAGTGAAAAGAAAACCCATGAATTGGGAAAAAACCTTCATGGATTGTCCCTCAGACAAAGGACTTCTTTCTAGAACTTATAAAGAATTAAAAAAAACTCAGACCCTCGAAATTCAAAGACCCAATCCAAAAATGGGCATCTGAGATGAATACACATGTCTCAGATGAAGAAATACAAATGGCAAAGAAATTCTTGAAAAAATGTTCAGCATCATTTGTCTTTAGAGAAATGCAAATTAAAACCACACTGAGATTCCATCTCACTCCACAAAGAATGGTCAGGATAAAGAAAACTACCAACAACAAATGCTGGAGAGGCTGTGGGGAAAAAAGAACTCTTCTGCACTGTTGGTGGGAGTGTAGACTGGTGCAACCACTGTGGAGGTCAGTGTGGAGATCCCTCAAAAAGCTGGAATTGAAAGTCCCATTTGATCCAGCTGTTCTACTTCTAGGCATATTCCCAGAAGAACTGAAAACATCATACCAAAGTGATATATGTGCCCCTATATTTATAGCAGCACAATTTGTAATAGCCTTGGAAACAACCTAAGTGCCCATCAACTGAGGAATGGATGAAAATGTTGTGGTATTTTTATACAGTGGAGTACTACTCAGCTATAAAGAATGATCACATTGAGATATTTATAAATAAATGGATGCAACTTGAGACCATACTTATAAGTGAAATAAACCAAACTCACATGTATAATTACCGTATAGTCTCCCTAGTGTAAAAAATGATGAGTACATAAGATTTTATGGTAATCATAGTTCCCCATTACATTGCTTTAAAGCCTTATAATGTTTTCATTCATCAGTTGGAATGGTTTTATTCTGTTTTTTTTATTTTATTATGTGTGATGGTATGAACAGCTATTTTGAAGAAAACAAGACATTATGGCAGCCATTACTGATTTAATATCATCTTGCTTTGAAGTCCTACCATGCTTTTGTTCTTCTATTTCCATTGGTCCTGTCATGTTGTGTCTTATTGGATTTTAATATGTGTGATAGTATAAACAAATTTTTATGGAAAATGAGATATTATAGTAGCCATTGTTCATTTTCTGTTATTTGGCTGTGAATGTCCTTTAATATTTTCATTCACTTGAATGGTTTTATACTTTTTTATTATGTTTGATATTATTGTGTGTGAAGGTATGCTCAACTATATCAAAGAAAGAGACATTATTGTAGCTACTGTTAATATCCAATTATCTTGTTGTAAATTAGTGTTGATTACACTGTTTTGTTCTGATTTGCTTTGTTCTGTACTCTTTTGTTTTATTCTCTTTCAAATAAAGTTTTAAAAAAGAAAATAACCTCAATCTCTCCTTCTTACTTTGAGTAACTTCTCTGAATTTTCAGAACTTTTTATATCATTTGCTTTAAAAAAAAAAAAGCACTTTTACCCTGTGTTACAAAGAAAAACTTTTTGCTTGCTACTATTAATAACATTGATTTATCAGACTACTATATGAGGGACAACAACTCTTTGGTAATTTAGGTTCCATTAAAGTGAGTAATAATTCATTCATGAAATCATTTGCACTATTCTCAAATTCACCATTAAGAGTAAACTATGTTACAATCCCACAATAAGTTAGGAACCCTCCCAGAAATAGAGGACTCATAGATGAACCACATGGCCTTTCCTCAGGAAAAATAAGCAAGGTTGAACATTTTACCTACAGAGGAACTGTTCTTCTAAACATAGCTCTTTGTATTAGCATAATGAATTTCTGCTGTTTCATTATAAAGAATTGGAAGAGCATAGTCTTGACAATTCTTTCTCCAGTTTATGTTAAACAAAATTTTATTACTTCCTCAGGTATACATGGAATGGAAACATGCATTGTAATTCAAATGTAACTTACATGGACTCTTTAATAAACCCAAATCACAGACATAGTCTATATTTCATACTCTAAATGATTATTCAAATTATTAATATTAAAATAAAATATGGTGATTTCTATGTCCTTTTTATCTTGCCATACTATGATTATTTACCTAAAACCTCAAAAAGCACTAAACCAGTGAAGAAAGTTTGTTTTGTTTATAAATCAGAAAGATATAACCAAACATTTCCTAAGTAGTTGTTTTTGATCTACCATCTCGCCAAGGGGTAAATCAAGGTTTCCAAATGTGAGTCTTTTTGAGAGCGTATCTTTCTGATAGCCTGAAATCCTTGGAGGTACCCTCTTGGTCATTGTTTCAGTTATTTCAGCAAAATTTTATGACTAATGTAATTATCTGATATGCTGCTCTTTGAAGTTATACAACCAATGACTAAGGTTTTACACCCTCAAGTCAAAATCTATTTAGAGTAAATAAATGAGCAACCCAAACCCCTCAGATAAGTCAGTGAGCAAGCAGTCTGTTTAGCAGGAAATGCTCTGAGATAAGGGTTGAAATAGGAGATTTCATGTCCCAGTTCTGCTGCTTCCCAAACACGTATGGGAAGATCATTAGCTTTATACTCCTACTTACCTAGCCTCAAGCAACACTTCTGCCCTATCTACCATACCTGATTATAGTGATATTGAAATTAGATAACATGTCCAAGTGTTTTTTAATAAAAGTGCATAGTCTAAGCACTTTGTTATTTTATGATCAATTGTCACTCAGTACATGACAACTCAAAACAACTTCCATTCCACGGCGAAGCATTTGGGGGACAGTATATACTTGCAATTAAACATAAGAAGCAAAATCTGTCCTCAGAGGCATTCTTGCCTACATCTCTTACAATATTTTTGTTTGCTTGCCTGGTTCCTTGATTGCCCACGTGCATCCAGGGACTGTTGAAGCTCTGGCAGCATGATACAGTACTAATTCCACAAACTCAAAGATCAAAATACCAACTTCATCACTCACTATCTGAGAACCATTTGCAAATATTTAACATTTTATAAACTTGCTTCCAGATCTATCAAATGATTATTAAAATAATGCCTATCTAATAGAATTGTTGAAAATGAGTTGGTCACACAAAAAAACACAGCTTAGTATCTTCTACACAGCAAAGATGAGGAGAGCTATTACACAAGTTTCTGCAGCTCATACAAAAGCAAACATTTTGTTAAAATCAGAAGATCTGGCTTCAAGTCCTAGTTCCCTCTCTGCTCACTTATACCAGTCTGCATAATACATTTAGTCTGTCTGGAACTCAATTACTAACTGTAAAGTGAGGATGGTAATGTTTACTTCATGGTGTTGGTTACTTCGTGGCTACTTCATGGCAATGGTTATTTCATTACTTCATGGTAATGGTTACTTCATTACTGCATGGAAGATCACATAGAATGGTATGGATGAAAGTGTTGTGCGTATTGTAAGACAGAACACGGATGTGCAAGTCTGTTGTTTAATTTTTTGTATGAACAAACACACAGAAAACAATTGCAAAGATTTTATTTAGCGGCTTTCTGTGCTTGGCACTTAGAAACAATTCCGTGCATAAGGGCAAATTTTTATACACCTTTACTTCATACATATTTTACACACCCTTTTATTGCCCCCTTTTCAATATTCAAAATATTGGACTCCCCACTAGGCATATAAATACACTTATCTACAACACCTCAAAAACGAAAATCTTAATATCTTCATTATCTTACTGGGTATTATTTGCATTTCCACACCATTTAAAAAATTTAACTTCGCACCAAGCTTCACTTGTTTTCTTATCATTAAATGACTTAAAGGGAAAAGGAAAGATGAAGGAAAAACCCAAAACTTCAAAATGAGTGAACTATTTGATATAAATGGAGATCTATGGGCAGGTAAAAATGTATAGAAGACCCGTCTGCAATTCCCTGGACCGTGACAGTTTTTCTCCAGCCACAGAGGGTGGCAGGAGGCAGTCCCAGTCAGGGGTCTGGATCTGGCATGTAGAGGCCAGCCCTCTATTGGCTGCCTCTGTCCTTGGTATCACCATGAGGGGTATAAAATTCTCCTATCTTTGTACCTCCCTGTCCTTCCCCCTGCCATGCTGCTTGTTGTGAAGCTGGCACTTTCCACATGATGCACCTCTTTTCTGGTCACAGTGGATAGAGCTATGAGATCAAGATACATTCCTTGTCCCAACCCTTGCACAAGTGCCCTGACCATGCGCAGTGTCCCAGAGAGGTTTTATTCTCAGTAACTCCATGATTCTTTCTACAACCTGCAAGTTTGGGAAGATAAACCAAAACACATTTCCTGGGTAAATTAAAACTCTCCTTGTTGCTCACACCTTCTTTCTCAGTCTTCCTCTCCACTCTTTTCTGCTCTCTGTTCTTTCTCTTTTTGTTTCCTCCAGCCTCTCTCATTCCTTCTCTTCATAGACACCACCGAGAATACCAGTGACAGCATACGGAGTGAAGTGAGTCAAAGTTTAAAAGCAATAGTTTTCAGGAAGCCAAGTCCAGTTGTAGTACTGTTGTCTTTCCAACCTCATTGGTGGAGAGTGGCTCCAGGGTACATGGTTCATTCCAGAAACAGCATAAGCTGCAGCAGAGTAAAGCTGGTGGCTACTGCTGGCCTAGTTCATCTAGTGTTGTACATAGATTTTTGGTGAAAGCACCTTTCTGGGCCTCCCTCTGCCAAGTTCACCCCATTCAGAGTCAGTGTGCAGGACGTTTGTAAATGTATGAGTTTGTGTAGAATCGTGTATGTGCAGGTGTGTATTGGTAGGTCTGCACATGTGTGTTTATGACCTTTCATGGCTGCTTCGCACCTGCATCTCCCTTAACGTTATAAAATGATTATTCAGTCTCTTCAAAGGTCACTCTGGCATAGACAATGGTTTATAAAACTAAGGTTTAAGAAGGCAGGCCACTGAGTAGTGGAGGATTCACTGCAAGTATCCTTCAGTGGCTGAAAAGTGTCTCTTGTTTATGTTTTCTTGTCAAAAAAAAAAAAACTGCAGTTCTGTTTCCCAAAGGCACTGGGCTCCTGAAGAGGAGGATTCACCTATGGAGACTCTGAGTCTTGATAGCCATAGGCTCCGTGGGGTTTGAATCGCCCTTTAAACCATGTGCACAGACATCTGGGAGGAGGAGCCTGGGACTGCCCCATATTGCCGACCATCACAAGTGTTGGTTGCCTGCTGATTATTAGGTGAAGGGCTAATCATGTGCATGCTGTGCTCCATCCCTGTAGGCAGGTACTGCCTCTCACCAAAGGCCCCATTGGAAGGAGAAGAACAGAGTAAAGTGCTTTGAGACGCGCTCAGTTTTTCTGGGCTTGCAGCTAACCTGGGGGAGGTGGGGAAATTATATCCATACAGGTTGTAGGGGTTGTGAAGGGAGAAGGCATTGTAGGAGCTCTGCTGCATGTGGCTGCCCCCGAACATGTGTGGTGATGAAGAACTGGAGGCGGCATTGCCTGCCTGCATGACATACTGAAACTGGGAAGTGGGGAAGGACCCCAGCTGGCCACCATAAGCTTCCATCTTGCTGTTGCTGGGCAACGAGGGAGGAGTTGGTATTCCTGAGATCAGGGATGGAGTCCTCTGAGGCATGAAGGTTTCAGAGGGCTGAGCCGCTGAAGCAGTGCCACTCTGGAGCCTGTTGTAGCCACTGTCACTCAGCCCCGGATAGCTCTGCAAGGCAGCCATGTTGCTTCGGGCACATGGTGGATAATCAGAGAGGTTTAGATTACACAGCTGGCTTTCTCGACAGCCCACATTGAAAGTGTTGGGGGCCAAATGGAAAGTTGGAGGAGAACAGGATGGAGACAAAAGATGAGAAGAAGCTGAAGGAGATGGTGTCCCAGTGCTGGAGGTGGTTGGAGAAGTGCCTGTGCTGCCCCCTGAAAAATGAAACATGAATACTATTAAGTATC
>PVJX010020347.1:0-33462 GCA_004027295.1 Dolichotis patagonum | reverse complement strand
TATCTACCACATTGTGTCTCATTTGAATTTGAATATGTGTGATAGTTCAAACAAATTTTTTTCTTTTTTATCAAAAATGAGATATTATAATACCCATTGATCATTTTCTGTTATTTGGTTCAGAAAGCCCTGGAATTCTTTCACTATATGCATGGATTTATACTATTGTGTTATGTTTGATATTATTGTAATTGAAACTATGGTCAACTATAGCAGAGTAAGAGATATGGTGTTAGCTACTGTTGATGTCCAGTTGACTTAATGTAAAGTACTATGTTGCCTATGTTGTCCTCTTCTGATCTGCTCTGTACTGCCCCCTTTTGTTTTATTCTCTTTTAAATAAAAAAATAAATAAATAAATAAAAAATAAAAACTGGTGGTCAACTTAATGCCAGCTGGATTACATCAGCATGGCGCTGGGTAGAGATGTTTCACCTGAGGAAAGTTGCCAGCATAAATGGAGACGTGGAGAAGAAGGAAAGGTGTTAATGAGTTGAGAGGTGTTATTGCGTGGAGGAGTTGTGGGTTCTCCTACGTGTTGCTGCTTGAGCCATTAGGTTCTCCTGGAGAAGCTCTGTTCCTCACATCGAGAATTGCTTCCTGGCTCCAGAGGGGAAGACGTGTGCTGCTTGGTCTCCAGGAAGAACTCATCACACTGGCTTCCTGGCATGTACTTAACTGTGCTTGTCGGAGGAGGAGCTCGGGGCCTCCGTGTCGATGAGGATGGCTGTGGTGCTTTTCAGGACAGCCCTGGTCTTTGTTGTGAGTGTGACTTCTCGGCTCCAGCGTAGAACCCTCAACCTATCAGCACAGCTCCTTCACCCTGCTGGCATAGACTTTCTAGCTCCATCGCTGACCTTTGGGCCTTCCCAGCACAGATCCGTAAAAGGGACTAGCGTGAGTCCTTCTCTTTTGGCTCTAGACCTCTAGTTGGACTCATGGGAGGCACTGTTATGAGCTCTGGGTCTTCATCTGGACTCATGTGGGACATTGCTGTGGGAGTCAGCCCTTGACTAAATATTCTATGTCTTTGGTGTTGTGGATAGATTTCTTGCATTTTCTTGTGCTAACTCTGGGTGGCCATCATAAAATATTATAAACTCCAAAAAATAAAAATAAAATAAAATAAAATAAATAAATAAATAAGAAAAAATAAAAATAAAAACCAAGCATTTTTATTGTGCTTTCATAACCAATATATTTGAATAAGGGTGAACGTTTAATCTTGAATTCTTTAGCTAACAAGGATTTATCTATGAAGGAAACAGCACCACCTCAGCCTGGACATGAAATGTAGCATAGCACCAGGTGCATATACAGTTCTAGGAAACTACACAGCTGCCTACTGATCCATACGTAATAGGGGGCAGGTTTTCAAAGCCTGTATTTGCAAAGAGTTAGGTAGAGCCAGGAGCTGGGTTATACTTGGAGCCAGACAGAACGTTAAAAACAAAACTAAGTCAGCTGAGTCTAATTTAGACAACCAACAGTTCCCTAACACACACATATCCTAATAATTTATATTATTAACCAAAGTAATGTTTATAATACAAATGTACTAATTTTACGTTGATATGCTAAAATTAATGAAGCAAAGTATAACAGAAAATTTACTAGATAGCCATGAAAGCTAAAATATAAATATTGCCAAGAGGGCTTGCTCTGCAATGCCAGAGATGACCTTCAAAAAAAGAAATACATTAATTCTAACTAGGTAACATTTAGACAATGCTTGATGAATATTTGTAACTACACTCATCTCCCTGGAAAAGAGTGTAACATAAACACAAAACAGAGGCATCAAATTGATTTTATGGGTAATCTCAGTTTCAGAGAGATAAACTAGCCTAGATTAGATATCAAGAACAAGACAACAAAACAAGATTTCAGTTTCAAAAGAAATTTAATTTGAAGCTTAAAATTGACTGAAAGGTCACAAATTACATCACTATGTGCTCACTTAATCAACTACCAGTTTTAGAGCAGGTGGAAGTGATAATAGCAAATCTTTCCAAGAGATCTCATATACTTAGAGATTGTTTTATTCCCTATGCCTATTAAATGAAGGAGGAGAAAATCTCTGAGGTGACAAGTTGCTCACATCAGCAAATAAACTGTAAAGGACCTTGTCAAATTTTCACTGCTGTTTACTATTGAATTACCAATGACAGTTGGTGGCTTTCATTCAATAGCACACTTCATGAAATATGTCCTTGCCTTTTGCTAAGTGAAAAGTGGTCATTAACCACAGGAGAAAAAAAAAAGAAAGAAAGAAAAAGAAACTTCACCAGCGGAGTGCTGCTCTCAGTCTTCAGAGAAAAGAATGAAAATAAACACTCAAGTAGAAAATATCACAAGATAGAAGGAAGAGTGCCACCTTCTGTTTTCCACAGGAATGCTGGATTCATTTTATTGTTTTTTCTTGAAAAGAAAGAAAACCAAAAACAAAATAAGGAAGAAAACAAAGTCTTGATTTCCAGCAGGGATTCTATTGGAGTTTTCTGAAATATTCCAAGAGAAAAGAGTTTCTGGCTCAGAAAAAAATTCTTATCCACATTGAAAAACAGGTGATTAGCTTTCTTATAGAAGTACCATGCTTTCATGTAACTATTTTCGTGTAGACAGAAGATAATAAGACAATGTCCTCCTTTCTCGATCAGACAATAAATAGAGAAAAAATTTCTAAGTTATGAATTTGTTTTCCTCAAGGATCTGCTTTTTTCTTTATTTGTATATAATATTTTAATTAAAAACATCCATTCATATGAATAAGAGGCATTACATTTTTATGGAGGCCATTCATCCTTCAATTAGCTACCGATACATAAAATCAAGACAGATTATTTATCATTAGGTCATGTAAACTGAAAGGGAAAAAATGCCTCACAGGGATTAAGTGAACCACTAAGCATACATTTTACACAGAAGGTAACAATTGGGCTTAAAGAAAAATCTTTAGAAATAATTAGGTCAAACTTTTCAAAATAAAACTTGCAATTTTGACGTGTGCTAAAATTCTATCTTGCAACAAAAGAATAAAGTATGTGTTTATATTACTTGTATTTGATTATCTACACTCTCACTTTTGCTTGTGTTACCTACAAGGGAATAATAAATCATCTTGTGCAGTTTTTAACATTAGTACATCTGGGTCTCTACTCAGCTACTATTAATATCCATGCCAGAGTACCCACTGGCCATTGCCTATCCCTGCTCCAGCAATCAAAATAACAAACTACTTGTTCATTAAAAACAGAAAATATGGAAATGCACTGCAAGTTAGAGAAAAACCAAATTTTTTTTAAAAAACAGTATATTAAATTTTTTTTACACTTCTCTTTGCAGAATGTATATATCTTTATGGTAAAGGGTAATTCCAGATAATATTGCTTAGGGAAATACTGAGAAAAAAAGATACAGGATGTTTGGAGGATATGAGCAATTTAAATGTAAATGTTAAATATTTCCTGGCTAACCTCTATTATAGAAGCAGTTACTTGTATTGTCTTTGCATAGAATTCCTACAACACATTAGACTATTTCTTTTAATTAGATAAAAACTGTAAATTTTACAAAAGATGGTTTCAACACTATCCTAAGGTTGTTAAAATGGCTTATGATAACACAAAGAACCAGAGAACTCAAATAAATAATGTTCCGTTTACCTGGAGAAGAGGAATGGTGGGGTGTGGAGGAAAGGAAGGGGTGAATAAAGGACCTGGAAATGATCCAGACTAATTCCCTAAAATGAACACCACTCTTTGGTTTTACTATCATGCACTAGTTAAAAAGTAAGTTTTAGAAATGTGTTTGAAAATTATCTCCATAGTATTATACCAGATAGTATCTTAATATAATGATACTAGCTTCATGTAAGTATAAGGTTTACTTCCCAGTCTGACACACATGCACACATGCAGTAAAATGAAAACCTTACACTTGCTACAATTTGGATCTAAAATGTCCCCCCAAATACCACACATTTAAGGGTTGGCTTTCAATATAGCACTGTTTAGAAATGAGGTTTTGGGAAGTGAACATGTTGTAAAGGCTCTGATCTCACAAATAGGTTTACCCACTGATTTATTCATAATTGAGTGCATCACTGGGAAGTGGGAGAAACTCCAAAGTGGAGACTGGTTAGAGGAAGGAGGTCACTTGCGGCAAAACACAGCCTCAGTATCACAAATACATATATGGGTGGAGGGGAGAATGACAGTAAGCCAAATCACCTTCTCCGCAAGAGGCCAGGTGACAGTCTTTCTGGATGGAAAGGGAAAAGAAAGTTGTATTAGTCATGAAAACTAGGACTTAGCCAGTAAGGTGGAAAAGGTGAGAAGGTAGAAAGAAGAAAATTAACAATAAGAGACTGCCAGCATCTCCCATAATTCACACCAGGAAAATTTGGGCAAGTAGAAGTAAAGCCTGCAGACCATACATCACTGGCCTGTGATAGACATCCTAACTGTTCTAGTGGGTGTCTAGTGAGTGCCTTCCATCAATACCTTTGGGGACAGCCAAGAGAAATGACATGAATTATTGCACCTCAGGAGATCATATATCCCCTCAACTAGACAGTGCTGAATCACCTACATTATGCTATTACTGCCTTTTGAAAATAGTTTTTCATAGGCTGTCTAATCTTTGTTTATATCTGACAGTCACGCACCCTTCTATCAAAGGGTTTGCCACCTACTGTACAACGGTCTAGTTCCTTTCTGATCTATGCCCCTCACCTTCTTATGAAATCCTGCATAGCAGGTGATGCCACTTTCATCTCTACATTCCCAGCAATCGCACGGATTCTGATGCAGGAGGCTCCTTCCAAATGATCAGACAGTGAATAAATGCTTAGGATATTTCAATGTAAACATTGTCCCAAAATTAGCTTATCAGGTCACGAAGAAGATGGCAGAACAGTAAGCAGCAGAGAGCAAGCAGTTTCTCTCTGAGAGAAACAGTGCAGAGGCTAGAATATAGCACCATGGGGAAGACAAGAAGGAAGTGCATCTCCTGGACCTAGAAAGAATCTAGAGTGAATAAAAAAAGAAAAACTTAAACAAAGAAGAAGGCAGTAGCTGGCAACACCTTTGCCCAGAGCTGGGCCTGCTGTGTGAGAGGAGCTGTTGGAACCTGGGGATTCATAGTCATGGTGACGGTGGTGGCTGGCGAGCCCAGAGGCCTTTGCAAAGAGACCACAGGTGGAGGAAAGCAGCAGATGCAGAGGACTGCACTGGCTGGTGGAGAGTGCAGAAGGCTCAGGCCTCCCACAGGGAGAGAGTGATTGGCTGGGAGCCATTTTAGAGTCAGGCCAGATAAGCTCAGAAGCAGAACTGCAGCCAGGCTCCCCCGCTCCAGTAGCTCCTACCTGGGAGCAGAGCAGTGGAAATTGCTTGGATTGAGCCCTGCCCCCACGTACATTCCAGCAGCCATGGCCAGTGTTCCCCACTGTTAACCAGCTCTGCCTGGAGGCAGTGGCTAACCCCACCTTCATGAGCACTCCAATGGCCATGGTCGGGGCTCCCTACCTATAACCAGTTTGGTTGAAGGCCACATCCAGCCCCTCCCATGCACTCTGGAAGCCATCATCAAAGTTCCCCTGGGTAACAAACTAGGAGGCAGCAGCCAGCCACACCCCCACCTGCACTCCACCAGCCACCAGTGAGCCAGTGCAGGCTGGGAAAAGCAGCAGACAGCCCTGCACCAATGGTCGCCATCAGATACCCATGGTCAGCACTGCCTAGAAGAACCAAACAGTCTCACTTCAGAGAAATTGTAGCCAATGTGGGAAGTGCCAGGGCCCCAACTACCTGTTTGTCCAGAAAGAACCCAGGAATATGTCATGATGAAGAAGCAAAAGGCAGACTCTGGGCCTCCAATCCAAGCAGAGCGGATGCAGTAGATGTGAAGATGGAAGATCAGGAGTCACACCCCTGAAGTTTCTAGTGATGGCAACTGGGTAAAGAAACAACTTCATGAGGCTATAAAAGAAATTAGAACAGAAATACTATCTCGGGTAAAACAAGAAATGAAAAACATAATTTTAAAAATTGCTAAGCACCTCTAAAGAAGACATAGATGGAAGAAAAGAGGGGCATAGGAAAATGAGGGAAACCTTCAATGAAGAATATAAAAAAGACTTAGAATACATGAAACAGATTCAAAGAGATATCCAGGAAATTAAAAACTCCATTGAAAGCTGGCAAAACTTCTTGAAAGGAACTAAAGACAGACTTTTAAACCTTGAAGACAAGTTTGCAGCTTGCAATAGCTAAAGGAAAGATCTCTTAAAAATAACAAGGAACCAAGAAGTAATGATTCAATGGCTGGAAGACAACCAAAAGAAACATAATTTAAGAATAATAGGTGTCAATGAAAAAGCAGGGGTCCACACAAATGACATTAAAAGTCTATTTACAGAAATAATATCAGAAACTCCCCAAGCATAGGAAGAGGAAGTGACATTCAGAAAAGTGAGGCATATACAACTCCAGCTAGCCATAACCACAATAAATCTACATGCAGACATGTAATAATCAAGATCCCAGAAATTCAACACAACAAATTATTAAAAGCTGTTGGAGAAAAGAAGCAGATCTATAAAGAAAAACCCATCAGGATCATGACAGGCTTCTCAACACAAACCATCAAGTCAAGAAGAGCTTGGAGTAAAGTATTTCAAGTCCTGAAAGAAAACAACTTCCAGCCCAGATTGATGTACTCTGAAAAACTATCTTTCAAAATTAATGGAGAAACAAGATATTTCCATGACAAAGAACAACTGAAGGGATTCATGACCACCAAACCAACCCTACAAAGAATACTGAAGGACATTCTAGAGAGAGATTTAAAAAAAGACCATGGTTCCAGGAACAACGGCAGAGGGGGATCACCGAGCAGGGCAGACAATGGAATGGAGGGGAAAAGCAAGCAGCCAACAGCAGGAAAATAGCATGGCAGAGATGGGGCAGAGCATATTGGCCATAATCACTAATATAGATGGCCTCAATTCACCAGTAAAAAGAAATGCAGGCAGGGTGGATCAGGAGACAGGGTTCATCAATATGCTTTATACAAATACATTTAATCTGAAAGGGGGTTCATAGGCTGAAAGTCAAGGGAGAGAGAACAATGCTCTATGTGACAGGAAACCAGAAAAAAGTAAGTGTAGCTTGCCCAGAGTGGATAAGAAAGTCATGGCATTTTTGTGCAATGGAAAGCTACTCAGCTATAAAGAAAGATACCTTGAGGCTCTTGTGGATAAATGAATACAACCTGAGATCAGGTTCATGGATGAAATGTTTCAGAGTCACATGGGTGAACATCATGTTGTCTCCCTTGTATAAAAAACTAAAGGAGTTAGTGGGATCCAAAACACACAATACATACTGTGAGAATGAAAGAGGAGAAAGTGTCTAAAAAGGGAAGGCAGTAGCCATTGTCAATCTATTACTGTCACTTGAAACTCATACTGTTTTCATTATTCTGTTTAGTTCGGTTTTATTCTGTTTCAGTTTGTCTAATTTTATTATATTTCATGGCAAGGACAGCTATTTCAAAGATAATAAAATATGGTAGCATTATTAATTTCTTATTAGCTTTAGAAGCCCTATGTTTCTTTCATTGTTTTGTTTTGACTGATTTTATTCTATTTTGTTTGTTTCATTGAATCATGTCTGATGGTGGAGGCAACCACTTTGAAGATAACAAGATCCATTTTGGTAGCCATTGTTGTTTTACTATTATCTTGTTTTGAAGTCCTGTACTGCTTCCACTGTTTTGTTTTTATTGGTTTTATTCTATACTATTTTGTTTGATTTTATTATATCTGATGGTATGGGCAATAATTTTGAAGATAACAAGAGGCATTATGGTAGCCATTATTGATTTCCTTGTATTTTGTTTTAACATCATGTACTATGTTCATTGTTTTGTTTGGATTGACTCTATTCTATTTTATTTTGTTTGGTTTTATTCCCTTCAAATTAAAAAAAATTGACCTATCAAAAGATCAGAAATTTCTCCTAATACAAAGAAGAAGTCAGCAGGGCTTGCAAGAAATAAGGAGGATATCCATTTAATCAGAATGTCAATAGTGGAATGACCTAAGAAATACTGAATGTGGTTTTCAAATTTAATCTTTTTTCTTTTAGACAAGTGTAACACAATTGTTTTTCAGAAGTTAGAAACGTTTAGGTTCAAGTTTTTCCTTGTTATATAATACCAAGTGGTTTTGAGTTCATTTTATCTGATATTGTTTTCTTTTTTAAACATGAGTAAAATAATATCTACTGTATATCACGATGTGTTGAGATAATTATGCTTTTAAATGGTGCAAAAATTAAGATGCATATATGTAGTACTAAAATGCATAATCTGAGATTTCATGATAGTGTTGAATGGGGAGGAGCTCAGATGTAATAGCAAACCAGGCCTTCAATATTTATAAAACTATCTTTAATGGCAGGAATAAATGGTTTATTATATGTGTATCACTACATTCAATGAAAAGATGTTCTATAACTCAATTTATTTTATATGCATTATATAATTTTAAAGTGATATATTTAATAATTTCCTTCAAATTTAATGGATGTAATACATAAAAGATATAATAGTTCTTCATAAAATAAACACAACCTAATCAATATAGGGAAGTTGAGAAATAGAAATTATGGATATAACCCCAAGTTATGAAAAATAAAAGAGGTACTCAAAGACGAAGTTAGAAGAATAAAAATTTTAAGCCAACATTAACATTCAGCTCTTACGTCAATATTCAAAAAATGTCTTTCCTTAACCACTGTTTCCAAATGAGTTTGTGCATGTATAATACCAATTTATCCTCCAATTTGATTCAGTTGAGACTAGAACTGATATGAAATGGAAGTAGCTTTGCTAAATATGATTCAAAACCAAGAAAGATTCAATAAATATCTCAAATGACCATGTAACCACCAACCAACACCAAAATAAATTCTTTCCACCGGCTGTAAACATAGCTGCCCAAAGAAATGTACAGATCTTTAAAATAATTATAGCATTTGAAGACGGCAATTGAATTCAATTATTATTAAAAGTATTACTAAATTCAAGTATTATTAAATTCAGTTCAAGTGTTATTAAAAGGCTGTACATTTCTTAAAGTTTATAAAGTATGGCCATTGACTTTGTTGAACTTAAATTTCTTCATTATCCATAATACCTAGACACCGTACTCACTGTCCTTCCCAGGCAAAGTGCAGCTTCTACCAGCCCAGGTTTCATTGCTCTTTTACTTGCCTCAGTGTTGTGTTCCTTGGGTTCCTAAACCTTTCATTTTCCATCTTTGCTCAAAGCTTCCAACCATGTTACTGCAGCATTCATTCATTGCTAAGCCCTGTGTGAAGCGCTTTCCGTGCATTTTCTCAAATTATCCTCACACCAGCTTATGAGGCAAGTAAACGTCACATAATGCACATTCAAAGGGTTAACTAACTTGTCCAGTGTCCACGTAATTGCTTACTGATGGAGTTCAGGCTTGCAGCCCAAGGTTAACCTTAATCATCGAATTTTGTGGTTATGAAAACTTTCTTAGCTTCAGAACAGAAGCTCATTTCAGAGGTTCAAACAAGACAGAAGATAAACTTAGACCAAATCCATTTGGTGGAATTAAGCTATGAGGCTCAGGATCTAGAGAATTCCTTTGCCCTGCCCTTCAGACAAAACTCCAAAGGAAAATATAATAAAAACCTCTACTCTCATCCTTTCATTTTTGGTTTTTTGTTCTGTTTTATTATGTTGATAATGGTTACATTCTTTGTGGGGTGTTGTTACAGATACTAACACATCCTCATTTCTCTTTTCATCCCCTGTTCTCCCCTTCACTCTCCTTCCTTCCATCTCTTGATGCCTTTCCCATTTGAAAAGATCTATCTCCATATTTCCTAGCATCTACCTTTTATTTTGCTATTTATTCATGGCTTGGGCTTCTCATATAAGAAAAACCATGCTCTGTGTAAGCTGTGTGTTCTATTTATTTCACCTAACATAGTCTCAAGGTGCAGTATAGTTTACAAAAGTTAAGTCTCAGGTAAGACCCATATGTCCATCAACAGATGATGGTCACAGAAAATGTGGCATTTATACATGATGGGATGCTGCTCTGCCATAAAGAATGATACATTTGTGTAGGAAAATTGATGCATCTTTCTCTCAGCGAAAATGTGTATATAAGGAAGTTACCTCTCTTAGAGGCATCCATTTGAAAATCACAATTTCTTCAATGAAATGCATTGCAGACACCTCTTTGGGCAGAGTCACACCTCCTTTTAAACCACAAATATTGTCAGAGTTCAACCACCTGGTATTTCCAGATTCTTACCAATCCCCAAAATCTTCTCCATCATTGATAGAGAACATGAAACTCACTAACAAGCAAAACTGGGAAGACACAAGGAAATAGCCCAGGGCAAAGCTCAAGCAGTAAAGCACTGGATGGCCAGGGTATATCTGCTCCTAGTGGAGTTATGGGGCAAGCACATGTGATCTAAGGTGACAACATCAATAACACAGCTTGCCTTCCTGTCTGCTTCCTCAGTTTTGAATACTGATATCACCTCATGAATCTGCATTCTTGCCTTCCGTGCGGCTTTTGGGAGACTTAAACTGAATTTCATACACTGAAGATCAGAACAACCTTGAAAGCAAAGGAATCTGTACCTCACAGCACCCCAGCAGGGCTGATCAGGATACAAGTAGCAGCAGTAGCTCTTCCACAGCCCTGCCTTCTTTCTTTCTTTTCTTTCTTTTTTCTCTTTTCTTTTTCTCTCTCTTTCTCTTTTTCTTGGTTTTTTCTTAAAATGGTGTGCTAGTTGTCCATCACTGTGATAAAATATCTGAGAAAAATCAACTCAAAAGAGGGAAGATTCATTTTGTTCCCAGATTTAGAGGTTTCAATCACTGACATTGTCACTTTGGGACGTTGGCAATGTAGAACACGATGGCAGGGAGTGGGTGATGGGGCAAAGCTGATCCTCCTTACAGTTGGGAAGGAGAGAGTGAGGGAAGGGGGAGGGAAGGAGGGAAAGGAAAGGAGAAAGAAAACAGGCAAGAGGCTAAGCACAATACACCCTTCGAAGTCCTGTTCCTATGTGACTGACTTCTTCCAGTAGGATGCCTTCAACCTAGAGCTTCTACCACTTCCCTTTCAATGCATGAGCATCTGAGGGACATTTAAGATCTAAATCATAGTAGTTGGAGCCTCACTATCTCACCCAAACCAGCTTTGAATTTGCAGTCTTTCTGCCTGCATATGCCACCACACCCGGCCTCAGCATCATTCTTCACATCCTTCCTACCTCTGGCCTCTGCTCTCACTCAGCGAAATCTGGCATTCATTAGTGGCTGTATCCGTGGGACATCTCAGAGACAGCCAGCAAACTGAGCCAGCAAACTGAGCCCCCATCCCTCTTGCTGTGGGCACCATCCAATGGGCTATGGCCTGGGTAGAATGCAAGGGCAAGACAGAGGAAGTCCGCTGTGGTTTTCATTCTGCTTGAACAGGTGCACCTTTTCCCGCCATCGCCTGTGGATATTTGATTCCAGTTTCTTCAGCCTTCCCACACTAATTCACACCAGGAACTCTCCAGGGAGCTTGCAGGCCTTGGTCTCGCACTGGTGCTACATCCTTGGTCCCTCCCATTCTGCAGCTTTGAGCTTCTCGGTCTGTGTAGCTTGAGACTCTCCAGCTCTCAGCACTGTGGACTCTCCTGCCTCAGGTTCCTTAAGCTGACCTGACAGATCCCCTTGTGCAACTGAATATGCATTCTATTTAACATGTTCCTTTAGAGAACCCTAACCAATACTCCCTCAAGTAAAACACTGAGGGTAAATTAGAAACACAGGATCTTCTGTTCACAAATGTGCAGTATTTTATTATATTCCTAAAATAAAGTTCACATTACCCTATCATACTGTTGCTCTATTATAACTTAAGAAATGTGTAGAAAACAACAACCTGCATTTGCAATTCTCATTATTTAATAGAACTCTAATAGAGAGCAGAAAGCAAGGAAGATGTGCCGTGGAGCATGGTGCAGAATCCCCAAATCACAGGTGTGATTGACCTAAGGACAATCTAAACTGGGATCTGCGGTTGGAACAAAAGTTACAGATGTGAATGTACAAGCGCTAAAGCAAGCAGCGCTTCAAGATTCAAAAGCTCAGCCTTCGAAGCACTGTAGACAGATAACTCAATTGGTTCAGTCCTTGCATACATCTGTGCAGCCCTTCTTTAGCATCAAGCTACAGAATCAAAATTTGTTGTTCTAGATGCTTCTGAATGAAAAAATTGACACCGGTACTTAAAATTTCAAAAAATTTTAAACACATATACTATCAAATTATAAAATTACTACTAAAATTACAACTCATAAAGTTGAGAGGCTATAGATATAAATCATTCTAGGGATGTACAGAATTACTTTTAACATATTACGGATATTTATCTTTGATGTTTGAGTTGATATAAGGATTCTAAAACCAACTACTACTGAATCTAATTTGTTTTCCTAAGAAATTTTCATTATCTTTGTAGTTTAATTCAAGATAGTTGGCTCAATATTTAATTAACATTTGACTCTTTGATCTGTTTATAAAATGAAAATTCATTTGAAACACTTAGTTGAAATAAGAAAAATGTGTATTTAAACATAAAAGATCTAGAGTTATACTCAAAGGTTTTAAAATAAATTCCTTTAAAGTTGCATTTCTGCTTTGGTTTTCTATATAAAGAAATAATACATATTTTTAACCTAATGAGATCGTGTAAGATATTATTTATTTGCATTCACTTAACTTTGTGTAAGAAATGTGTAGCCCAGCACCTATCTCTTATCCTATAGTAAAATGGAGATTTTTAATTGTTCTACATACTTCTGTTGGGATCTTGTATCATGATCACTTCTGAAAACATTGCTTTAAGTATGAAGAGACAGGTACAGAAACAGGTGACAAACTGCCTATGCATGCAATGTCTTTGCTTTCTGCAACCACTTGAGAAATATTATAGTAAAGAATATCAAGAATCTTTTTCTGCCTGCTCCTCCAGTGTGTGTGTGTGTGTGTGTGTGTGTGTGCATGCGCGCGCGCAAGAGGATCTGGCTAAATACTGCATTGCTAAATTTCCCAGGCTGGTATCAACTTGAGGTCTTTCTGCTTCAGTCTCCCAGAGTGCTGGAATAGAAATTTATTTTTTTAACAAATTCCCACCAACTAATCCAAATTGACCAATACATCTCAAGAGTCTAAACAAATAATCACCATGTCAAAGTTTCTTTTTATAAATAACTACTAGTACATAAGAATATTTGATAAGTTCCATGAAGGCAGCAACAATGTTTATAGCTTCACTGAGGAATAAAGACCTGAAACCCAGACATAAGTTCATTAAATTTTGTTGATTGACTCATATAATATATTTGATGGTGGGGAAGAGAGGACCTATTACTAATTGACAATTTTTGCCTATTACAGTATCAAACTAAGAGATGCCCTGCTTGATGAGCCCTTGAGCTGGGACAGCCAAAATACACACCGGAGAGAGGTGCAGAGTCCAGATGCCTGTGTGCTTAGCAGAATGCTTCCCTCACACAGCAGAGATGCATGAGAAGTCTGACCTCCTCCTTTTCAAACTCAGCAAACCTCCATAGCTGCTAACATTATCTCCCCTGCCTGGCCCAGAGTACAGCTGAATAAGGCCCCTCCACTCACACGCACTTCAGCTACACCTCCTTGATCCTACACCCTAGCAACTCCAAACCTCCCACAGCCTCACTTGGAAATCCTTGCTTGGATGGCATCCCAAATGGCTCATCTGATCTATTATGCATTCACATCTAATAGCCTTACGCTTTGCATTCTAGGAGCAGCGTAGCATTGCCTTATTTTCAGCCACTGCTATGTCGGACGCTCTTTTCAGGCAATAGTTTTGAATAGGCAAGAGTCAGCAAATGAGGTGAGATTTAGTCTTAGCTTCTGGTTACATTGCGTGAGATAAACCTCAAGGATGAATCTGTCATCCTTAGTTTGCTCCAAGATTTTGAATGTTTTGAATGCCCTTTTAAATGAGTAGACCAGCAGGCAGGGATTGTAAATTTACATTTACAATCTGTTACACAGATCCCTTCATCTTGATTTCATTTTTTATATTTGATGTGTACTATAATTATAATGAGAGGTCTTAAAATTTTGAGAAGTTTAATAATTTTGACATGAACCATGCAGGCTTGCGGAACATCGCCTTTATTTGAAAGTCTGTATATCTAAATAGGAATGCATTTGTCCTTTTGCTCTTTATTCGACTTCCTTTTTATTTCCTTCTCCCCCCTTGATTTTCTTTTAGTGACATTAGCTAACCAGTAAAAATGAGACAGAAGGTGAAAAAAAAAAAGAGGTGAGCAAACTGTAATTCATTGCTTTCAGAAGCTTTGGGCAAGTTATATATTAGCCCTACTAGCATGTTAATTTTCTATTATTTTTTGCTGACTTAAAGCAGTAAACGGAGTTCTTTCTAATTATTGTTGTTCTAGCATAGTAATTGTATTTTCTACAGTACTGTATAGCTTTTCAAAATATCTGTGGAGCAATTTCTAGATTTTACCATGACTAAAATTGCAGGCTTAATTTCTATTCTAGCATATGATGCAAATTAGTGCTCTATTTATATGATCCGTCAATGTGTTACTATGATATTCTAAGCATATTCCCACTAACCTCAATGGACTCTGCCTGAGAATTTAAGCAGTTTTGAAACTATTAAAATGAAGAGTGAAGTTCAGATCCAATTCTGAGGCTGGAACATAGTATTTAACCTTAAAAAATGAAACAGTTATTATACCCATCACTTCCAGAGATGATGGTACCATAGGATTACTCTTCTCTATTTTGGGGCAGCACTACATCCTGTCGGTTTTGCTGTGATGCTATTTGGTGTTACCATTTGCCATTGGTTAAGCAGTGGTGGTGAACCTATGGCACGCATGTCACAGCAAACTGTTTGTGTCATTGAAAGCTCAGTTATCGTGTCTTTCTTTAAATGTATGAGTTGTTCAAAAATAAATACTGTGTAAGGGTAAAAAATTCTTCAAAGGGGCAAAGTAATTGGAATAATGGAAAGGAGGTAAGAAGGAAGAGAAAAGGAAAAAGACATAAATTTATATATAATATATATATGATAGCTAAAATGACTTTACTACTAATTGTATTAGTTATTGGAAAAGAACAGTTAATACTCATATGTTTAGATTCATTTTCCATGTGTATATCTGTTAATCTAAGCAACCCTCTGGAAGATAACAATATGCAATATTACAATCATTGTCAGACTCCTATCATCTTGTTTTGTAAACCTATACTGTTATTATATTTGGTTCCTCGTTGTTGGTCTATTTGTATTGCTTTTTGGTTTTTCTTTTCTGTGTCTTTTTTATCTTAAATTATATATATATATATATATATATATATATATATATATATACATACACACATACATATGTTGTATTTTCTAAACTAAAACCTCAGTAGCCAGGTCTGATTGCAGGATGGGCATTTTGTAATAAATAAGTGGGCTTTAGGTTGCAGTTTGGGCACTCGGTCTCCAGAAGGTTCACCTACCAACATAAACTATTACTTCTACCCGTTGTTGACATATCTGGTATGAAGGAAGATGCTCATTTTTTAGTAGGTTTCATCCCTAAAAATAGACCATACCAACCCAAAAGCTTTATAAAGATAATCATTTGTATGTAGTTTATAAGTATTTGAAGAAAAATTAGAACATAGAGTAAAACCTAATTCGACATCATCTGAACTAGGTCCATCAGGAAGTCAGCCTTATCTATTGTGATCCTCATAGTAGCACGATACACTCTTCTGAGAATCAATTGGAAGCTAAAATTGCTTTTCAAATAATCTACGTAGATAGAAGATAAGAGATATGTATATAACACATATATGCATGCATATATTTTAAACATCTTTTAAAACAGTAAAATCCTTGATTCTGTCATGCCCATCTAGTGATCAATATAGTTATTTACTCTCCACTCACAGAAAATCCCTTTATCAAAAACAATTAGACCAGCTATGTCACACCACGCCTGTCAGTTCAATGTGTTCTGTACTCTCCATTCTGTTAAATGGCTCCTAAAGGAACAATAACACTCCATCATGGCTAACTTTGCAAACAATTCCCATTGCAAGTCTCTCAGCCACATCTGCTGCCTGTTCTCTCTATAGCTGTGCTCATTAAGGAGTAAGAATGATAATCCATAGGAAAGAACTTCGATTTTTAAACAAAATAAGTAACTTATACATAATAAATCACTAACCTGCCCTGTAAGACATATGATCACAATCACAAAGCATACAAACAATACAAACCCTGCAATTGAAAGATTGTAATGAGCTTTAATTCACAACTTAGCTGAATCCATCATAGTTGTTCAGTGTATGGTTAATACACTTATCAGTTAGATTATCCATCATAAACAAAAGAAACTTTAAGGGAGCAAATCAGCTTTGAAATTCATCCTTATAGTATTTATGTAATGAAATTATGAATATTTTTTTACTCATAAAAATAAATGACTTGGCTCAAAAAAAAGCTGTCTGACAATAGTTAGGGCTCAGAGTCAAGTCTACAGAATTATAGAAAACAATAAAACCAGACCCAATTTTGTGAGAGGCTCTTAACCATACATATTTTATTTTGTTTTGTGAGATTTGGGTTTTATTTTGTTTTGTGAGATTTTGGTTTTGTTTTGTTTTGTGAGATTTGGGGTTTGTTTTGACTTGTAAAATTTGGGGTTATTTCTTGTTTTCTTTGGTACTGGGGAAATGAATACAGGCCTTTCACACCTGAATAGAGAGACTACTTTTGGGGGTCAGGGCTCCCAAATGACCAATTAAAATCCAGACAGCAAGGGAACTGTTTATAAAGTCCATATAAATCATCTTTCTGGAACAGAAAGTTAGATGGTGAGGAGTGCCAAATAGATCTACAAGGAAAAAATAGAAAGCAATTTACCCACTATGGAAGTCTGTAGAAAGTTTCCAGTGCAATTAAGGGCTTGAACTAGAAACCAGAATATACAGGAGAAACCATAAGACATAACGAGGTCTGAGGCTTCAACTATGCCTTAGTCGGGATAACAGTAACTATACAGCATGAACATCCAGACACCAATGCTGCAATGGAATTTAAAAATTCACTCATCTGGAACATAAAATATAAGCTCACTTATTCTGAAATAGTCATATTATTCCTTCCTCAATGACAGTGCATCAATCAAAAGGTAACGCTTTTTAACAACTTAAGCAAATTTAAGATTCATGATCCTAAAAAGGTTAATTAAACATTTCACAGTAATGAAGCTAACCTTGCATGTGAGAAACCAAGAGAACAGGACTGCAAAAAGAGGGCCTCCTACTAGGGTTTAGCATCTGCCGAAACCAGGAAAGTATTCAAATCAAAGTCACATAGGAAAGTAAACATATTTGCAAACAGAGGAAATAAAATTGCAACAAAGAGCATACAAGAAATAACCCACGCGTCTGGGGATACAGTTCAATGGCACAGTGCCTGCCTGGAAAGCACTATAATTCGATTCCCAGTACAGAAAAAAAAGAAAAAGAAAAAGAAAAAAATAACCCATGAAAAAGGTTCCTGATACATCTGGCTTGGAGGACTCTGAAGAAAAGGGAAGTTTCACCCAGAATAGAAATCTGAACAAATGTGACAGGAGGTGCCTGATGAATTCCCAGATCTCATTTTAGGATATGCTTCCTAAAAGTAGCTTCTCTTTGATTTCCCAGTGTTCATGCAATATATTCAGTTTTAATTAAAACACTTGGATTCTTCTTACCAGTAAATAACTAGTAAATAACTAGTAAATAAGTAGAATGCCAAATAATTTTTATCATGTCTATTCTATCAAAATTATTAAAAAGCTAAATTAAAAGTGAGACATAACTTCTAATGCTTTATAGCAGACTAGGATTACTATGGTAAGTATCAATTATTTTAAGATTTGAAAACAGGGACCAAGGATTTAGCTCAGTGTCATAAGCGCTTGCCTGGCATGCACGTGGTCATGAGTTCGATCCCTCGTACCAAAACAAAAAAGAAAGAAAAAAAAGATTTGAAAACAACTGAGAGAATTTTGAAGGTTCTGAACATAAAGAAATGATACATATGGTGTTGCAAAACATAAGGTGAACATGTAAATTTTTAAAAATCTGTTACAAAAAAAGACATGTCATTAATTTTCAAAATACTCATCCTCACTTCAAAAATACTTATCCCACAATATTTGCCAATTTTTGCAGTTCCAGTATTTTTCTTTTTTTAAAATTTTATTTAAAGAGAAAAAACAAAACAAAACAAAATAAAAGGTAGCAACAATACAGAATTCCAAGAAAAAAAAGGAAAATAACAACAACAAACAAACCTAAGAAGTTATTACTTGACAAATTACATACTGACTTCTTGGAAATAGTTGTTCAAATTACAAAGTTAAAACATGTAAAGTAGACATTCAAACAGTGAGACTGTTAACAGTTCTGCTCCATGATCTGACAAAAACATCAATATGGTCATCCATCTTACCCACTCAAATATACATGCAATTATATCAAAAGGGTAAAATTAAACACAACAAAACAGAACAAAGTGGATCACAAGAAAGCAATGTAAGAGACATAAATTTCAAAACTAGATAATCGGAGATATTTACTTTCTATCATATTGACTCTTGTTTTCTTCCAAATAGTTGTCTATATTGTCACATACAGGGAATTCACATGAAACAACCTAGTATGGAATTGATCTGAGCAGGACGAGGAGGGCGTTTCAGGTCTTCAAGACCAGACATTAGGGAAGCCAAGAATGGCTGTCATAGTATCTCTCATTCTCCTCAAAACAGCTGTCCATACCTTAATGTGTGTTGAACTTAAACAAGGCAAAGCAAGATAAAATCACTTTGAACAAAAAGTGATAGTTTTGCTGGACTTCACATCATGACATTGTGGAATCAGCACTGGGTATTGTAGTGTCTCTTTTTCTTCAAAGTAGTTGTTCATTTCAACATGTGTTATATAGTTGGTTCTTATAAACGGTTTATAAGCTCTACACATGCATGAATCTGTACATGTATATCTATCATTTCTGTATTAGTGGGAAAAACAAAACAAAGCAAGATAAAACAAAACAATTCCTAGGAAAGCATGAGGCAAAAAAGTCACATAAAACCGCAATACAAGGTGATCTACAATGATGTCTCAGCAGTGTGTAACAACATTAATAAAAACGAAGCATTGGAGACATTATAAGACTTCAAAAGCAAGTAATAATCAAACCAGACTGGGTATCTTAGTGAATCTTTTCACCTTCAGTGTAGTTGCCTATACTCTTAGACTTGATGCTATCAATCATAACAGATTTAAATAAAATCAGTCAATACAAAGTAGCAATCTAACAAACCAGATTCAAATATGATCAGTCATAATAAGACAGTATAAGTTATACAGGGCTTCAGATTAAATTGATAGGAAAATTAGGGATGATTACCATAATATGTCCTCTTATTTTTGGGATAGCTGACCATGTCCTCAAGTCTAGTGTAAGTAGACAAACTGGAACAGCATGTAATCCATCCAAGCAGAGTGGTAAGAATAATGTAAATTTTAAATCTTGTTACCCAATTAACAATATCCTCTGCCTCCTTTTTTTAGACAATTCCTCCCCTTTCACTCCCATGGGGTGCATGCTTGTTTTGGGTCCCACTGCCTCCCTATATAGAGCAGCTCAATGGACCCTATCTCCTGATCTACTCTGCCTGTGTTTCTCTCTGTTACTATTTTGAGGCCCTCTATACTAGAGATTATAGCCAATCTTCTCTACCTCATTTCTGCTATTCTATTTTTCTGCCATTGATAGTCTATTTTTCTCTTCCACTTCACTGTCTGCCTCATTCACTGAGGCCTCTCTGCCACTGCTCCTGAAACGCTCATATTCTTGTTCTCTCTCCCTAGAATGTCCTTCAGTATTTTTTGTAGGATTGGACTGGTGGTCACAAATTCTCCTAGTTCCTCTTTATCATGTAAACATCTTGTTTCTCCATTAATTTCTAGAGAGAGTTTTGCAGGATACATCAATCTGGGCTGGAGATTGTTCTCCTTCAGCGCTTGAATTACTTCACTCCAAGCTCTTCTTGACCTGATGGTCTGTGTCGAGAAGTCTGCTGTGATTTTGATGGGTTTTCCTTTATAGGTGATCTGTTTCTTTTCTCTGATGGCTTTTAATATTCTGTTCTTAGATTGAATTTGTGGTATCTTGATTATTATGTGTCTGGGTGTAGCTCTGTTTGGGTTGTAGGTGGCTGGAGTTCTGTATGCGTCATACTTCTGCATATCATTTCTTTTTTCTATGCTTGGGAAATTTTCCTTAATAATTTCTGTGAATAGCCTTTGTAATTCCTCTGTTTTGATTCCTGCGTCTTCCTTCACATGCTTTATTCTTAAGTTATAGATCCTCTTGTCATCTTCCAGTCTTTGTATCTTTACTGCCTGCTCCCTTGTTATTTTTAAGAGATCTTCCCTTTCATGACCCACATTGCAAGCCTGTGTTCAATTTTTGATAGTCTATCTTTGATTTCTTTCAAGCAGTTTTGCCAGTTTTCTATAGAGTCTTTAGTTTCCTGATAATCTCTTTGAATCTGCTTCATGAATTCTAGGTTTTTTCTGAATTCTTCATTAAATTTTTCTCTCCTTTTGTGTTCCTCCATTCTTTCTGTGTCTTCTGGAGAGGTGCCCAGCCCTTCTTTTATTAATCTACTTATCTCTTGTTTAATTTGAATTAATATTTCAGTTTTGGTCCCACTTACTAGGTACTGAAGATATCTCTTTATGTCCACTAACACTGTGTTTGATGTTGCATTTTTGCTGCCCTCAATCTCTTTTGTATTTACCTCTCCTGGATCAATGTTCTCAGCGTTGGGGACTGGGAGTTTTTTCTTCTCCCTTTCGTCATGTTTTTGGTTCCTTCCATGCAAGTGTACAGTGTAATTCCAGGCCCCTTTGCTTGTTGGTTAAGGCTCCTCTAGAGGGCACAGGCCAGGAGCTTTAGCCCTCTTCAATAGGTTATCAGAGATTAGAGTTCACCCACGGGCAGTATGCGCTGGGTCCTCCCCTCCGGGCCAGTCAACATTTGCAGGCCTTCACTGCATCAGTGTGCACTGATCTCAGGGAATTAATTTGTAGTGGTTCACTGGGTCCCTGCCAGGGGCATGGCCTAGTCCAAGCAGATTCCACCAATCCGCTCGGCAAAGGAAGCTACCAACTGAAGCCACTTCCTTATGGAGTTAGGGCTGTCCTGCCCAAATTCAATATGTCATCCAGTCAGTTCCCCCTTTCCCGTGGGAGGGTCTTATTCCCATCACTCACCGTGTGTTGATGCTGGTCCCTGAGAACTGCTGGGTTCCCCGACCTCTGACTTCAGCATGGCTGCAGTGTGAATTCACGATGCCTCTGGGTGGGTCGCGTGCGGGGCCAGTCTGTGTGAGCTGCACACAGGGCTGTTCAGCTCCACGCTCCAGCGGCTCAAGCCAGTCGCTTCATTGTGGATCGCTTGTTCAGGTCAGGCAGGAATTCAGGTTGCTCGAGGAGGGCACCATGCTCGCTGATCTTGTCTTCACTAATAGTAGCCCCAGGACCTCATATTCCAGTGGTTTTTTGCACTTTAGTTTCTTTGTGGGTTGTGAGAGTCCATCTCTCTCTGTTTGGGTCTCTCCAGGGTGATTTATTCTGGCATTTGAGCTGTCTGTCTCAGAGATGGTGCCTCTCCTGCTACCTACTGGTCTGCCATCTTTTTTTCTTCCTTCCAGTATTTTTCTTTCATAGGAGTCTTTAGTAGCACCCTAATGGCTTCCTCCATGTCCTAAATTGGTTCAAAATGACCTCTCATGGTCATTTGGGAAAAAGTTGGAAGTCACGCAATGCCAGCTCCAGGGTTTTGGGTCGAAGAAGAGGCATCGTAGTTTTTCCACAACCCTGTCTTTCCATTGGATGCCACCCAACTGCAGTACACACAGTACTTTTTAAATCATATGCCATGAAGACAAGAAAGAGGACTTTCCAGAACTGCTTCAGAGAGTGGCAAGAACAATAGTAAGTGCTCCATAAATCTGTTCAAAAGTGAGGGAGAGTACGTCTGAGCGTGATTAATGGCAATGTGTCACTTACTGTAACGAACTTTTAAATTTAAAGATTAACCATATATTTTGATGACCCTTTGTACACCTGTAGAGATAGATATGTGAACTGCCTCAATTTGAGCTTTATTCATTGTATACATGTATTAAAATGTCAAACGGTGCCCATAAATTTACATCATTACTCTGTGTCAGTTAAAATTAAAAATGTGTTTTAAGAAATGGATCATATATCTAAATGGGAACTCATAAAATTTTTAGAGAAACTTGTGGAAAAAATCCTTGTAACCATTGGTTAGCCAAGGTCTCTCCATTATGGTACCAAAAATATGATCCAAAAAGAAACAATGAATAAATCACATTGTGTCTAAATTAAAAATATTTGCCTCTCCAAACATACCATTGAAGTGAAAAGACATTCAATAAACTAAAAAGACATGCAATAAACTGGTAGAAAGTTGCCAAACTATAAATCCAATAAACTATCCCACATATCATATATATATATAGAGAGAGATAGATAGATAGATAGATAGATAGATAGATATATCCATATATATATATTAAGTCAATTAAAATACAACCCAATTATGAGTGGGCAAAATATATGAAGACATATCATCAAAGAACAAGTAAGAATGACTAGTACCCTGGCTTGGTGATACATTCCTGTAATCCCATCACTCTAGAAGGCTATGATGAGAAAATTACAAGTTTGAGCCCAACCTGGGCAATTTAGTGAATTGGAAAGAGCCTGTCTCAAAATAAAATAATAAAATATATTTTTTAATACAGAGAAGGAGATGTAGCTTAATGTAAAATTCATGGGTTCCATCTCCAGCATCACATACACACACACACACACACACACACACAAACTGCTAGTAAGAACTTTAAAAAGATGCTGGGATATTGTCAGTCTTCAGAATACAAATTAAGGCCACAGATTGATGTCACCTTTCTTAAATCATGTGCATTGAGTCTTCTAGAATGATCATGTTAAAAAGATAACTAACACAGCAAATGTTGATGAGTCTACAGGAAAACTGGAAACTTCTCTTAATTTGTGGAGGGGAATGTAAAGAGTTACATTTTATACAGAGAACTTGAAAGCCATTTGATTTGGTAGCTGTTTGTTTGTTTTACAGTACTGGGATTACACCAATACTGAATGTAGGGTATTTTCATGGAGCTATGTCACAGCCCTTTTGTAATTTTTCTTTTGAGATAATGGCTCACTAAGTTGATAACTTACCACAATTGGACTCCGCCTTGTTCTCCTTCTGCTTCAGCCTCTCAAAGCACTGGGGTTATATACTTTCAATACCACACCTGACTCCATTTGGTAATTTCTCAAGAAAATTAAACAAATTTATATATGAACTCTTAGGTATGGCCACCTTAGAGAAATGAAATTGTGTCAACACAAAGACTTACATTAAAATGATCCCAATAACATTATTCACAATAGCCAAAAAGTGGAAACATCCCAAACATCCATCACTGGTTAAACAAAATATATACATACAGTGAAACATTGCACAGCAATTAAAGGGAACAAATACTAACACATGCCACAAGGCAGATTATCCACAAAATGAAGAAGCTTAAAATGAAATGAAGCTTAATAGAAGCTTCAAAATGAAGAAGCTTAATAGAAGAAAGTAGAAGCAAAGTACTCATGTTGCTTGAGTACATTGCTGTCATTTCCATACAAGCAAATCTATGGTGACAGAAGGCACATCAGTAGTAGCCTAAGCTACTTTTCCAGTAGTTGGGACTGAAGGATTATCCTGGGATGATTAAAAAAAAAAAGCTCCAAAACTAGATGGTAGTGACATATGCTCAACTATGTACACTGACCAAAAATCCTTGAATTGTGCTCCTACAAACAAGCAGATTTTAATACACAAACCATAAATCAATAAACATTTTGTAAAAAAAAGGCTAGCAACCAACAAGAGCAATCTACTCAATAACCTTAATCTTCCCTATAAGCATTCTCTCTTCATTATGTGTATAAAAATACTTCTCCTTCACTGTGCCACTTTGCCTTAGAATCAGCCAACTATGGAATGAAACTTCCACAAACTGTGAACCAAAATAAACTGTTCTTCCTTTAATTTTGGGTGTCAGGTATTTTGTCTCAGCAACAAAAATAAGTAATGAGAAAAACATGAAAAATGTTTTGAGTCTGTTAACTATGGGTTTCTCCAAAGTTTTTTTTACTAGAGAATTCCACTTGAAATATGTAAGTTGTGTGACAAAATTACAGATTGCCTACTTAAACTTCAGACCTTTTAACTCAGAATCACTAAGGGGGAGGGTACCTGGAGATTTGCATTCCAATATTCTTCCTTCCTTCCTTCCTTCCTATACATACTAAAGTTTGAGAGCCACCAGTATAGAGAAACAGTCCATGGCAGGACAGGAAATAAGCAATGAAGTAGCAAACCTGCCTTCTGTGTGTCTCTCTATATTCCATCTAGGCTTTATGCCTATTCATTGGTGTCACTCATACCCAGGGTGGAACTTCCATTATTCATACCCAGAATGGTTCTAAACCAGCTTAGTTATCCCACAGCCCAGATCCTCTGAAAAGTCTCACCTATCAGTGCATGAGGGTTTGGAGACATCTAGATAAAAGCAGTAACATTTTATCCTACCATCATCTGTTTAATATTATTGGCACTTCAAAATTCAGTTTGGCAGTCTGTCTAAGTATTCAAGATATGAAATGTAATGAATCAGCATGGTCCTTTAATATATTTAGAGAGTTATAGTAGATGTCCCAGATTACTAAGATCTATCTGTCTACATTATACATATTAATGGATTACATTTTAGATGCCTGAGACCCTGGCCCATAACTTCTTTATGTAAAATTTCCTTGAACTTTTTATTAGCCATTTAGAGGCAGATTTAATGGCACATCTAGGTTACTATGGATTCTGAAGTCTTCATGATCTCTTCTGGGTTTGAATTGTGATTCTTGTTGAGTTTCATTTCCACTGCCTGATTTTCCTTTGTGCTTTGTTAATGCAGGTAACCAAAAACTTTTTCCCAACCCAGTTACTAACATCTGCTTTTCAGTGTTATTGACCATCCAGACAGTAAGACTTCCTTCCAGCCCACTTTTTAAAAAATCTTTTTAAATTTGATTTAAAGAGAAAAAAAAAACAGAAAAAAGGAAAGCAACAATACAGAATTCCAAAGGAAAAAAAGAAAAGAAAAAAAAAACACTAAGAAATCACTACTTGATAAATGATATACTATCATCTTGGAAATAGTTGTTCAGGTTACAAAATTAAAGCATACAAAGTAGACATTCAAATGCTGAGACTGAAAACAGCTCTGCTCAATGATCTAACAAAAACAGTAATACGGTTATCTATCTTACACATTTAAACATACATGCAGTTATATCCTTTAGAGCACTTTCTTTTCCTCTCTTTTTTACAGTAGCAATTACACATTTTGGGTTTTATTACTCCTACAGTTCTTATTACTTTTTACATTAGAGACACAATCTGATATTTATAAATATGATTCTTATTTATTTCACTAATGAGGATATTCTCAAGTTGTCTCCATTTCCTTATGAAGGCCTCAAGATAATTTTTTATAGCTGAGTAATATTTCATTGTATAAAAATACCACATCTTAATCGGGGTGTGGTGACTCACACCTGTAATCCCAGCACTCGGAAGGCTGAGGCAGGAGGATCATTGCAAGTTTGAGACCAGCCTGAGTTACAAAGTGAGCTCAAGGCCAGCCTGAACTGCTGTGAGACCCTGTCTCAAAAAGACAAAAAAAAAAAAATCACATCTTTTTCATCCACTCTGCAGTTGATGGGCATCTTGGTTGTTTCCAAGATATGGATATTACAAATTGTGCTGCTATGAACATGGGTGCACATATATCACTGTGATATGATCTTTTCAGTTTTTCTGGAGGGGAATAGCTGGGTTGAATGGAGCTTCCAGTCCTAGTCTTCTGAGAATTCTTCATACTGATTTCCACAGTGGTTGCACCAGTCTGCACTCCCACCAACAGTGGAGCAGTGTTCCTTTTTCCCAGCAGCCTCGCCAACATTTGTTATCAGGTGTTTTCTTGATGGCAGCTATTCTTTCCAGAGTGAGATGAAATCTCAATGCTGTTTTAATTTGCATTTCTCAAATGACCAGTGATGGTGAACATTTCTTCATGTATTTATTTGTCAGGCCACCTTTGACAGTGTGCTCTGGCTTCTCTGCAAACTCTGCTCTTCTTCATCCCTCATCATTCTCTGATTGTTATGCATGGTAATTTCCATCTGCCCACTTTCTTCTCCTGTGTCCAGTTACCCTTCAGGGTAACAAACTGACGTTGTATGGGGGCTTTGAAATTTTCTTCCTCTCTTTCCCATTTGGTCATCTGCCTATAGATAGAAAGGAAGAAAATTCAGAGTCAGTTTTGCCCTCATCTAAATTATGCCACTGGTGTCAGAAAGCACAAATAGCTGATGAATTTTTTAAATTGAGTCAAAGTTCACATAACATAAAATGATATCATTTAAAATGTGCAACCTAGTAGCATTTAGTACATTAATAATTTTGTGGAACCACCAACTGTGTTCAGTTTGAAAGTATTTTTATTGCTCCACATGGAAACCTCATTTTTTACCAATAATCCCTATTTTCCCTTTCTCCACCCACTAATGCCAGTCTGTTTCTTATCTTTATGGATTTTCTTTTTCTCAATATTCCTTCTTGAATGTATTTATATAAAATATAGTCCAGACTGACTTGTTTCATTTAGCATAATGTTTTTGAAGTTTATCCATAACCATAGAATATATCAATACTTTATACAATTTTTATAGCTTAATAACATTTTATGGCTGAAAAAAATAAGCAATAATTTGTTGATCCATTCAGCTATTAGGGAACAACTGAGTTGTTTTTATTTTTGGCTACTGTGAATAGTGTTATGAACATTCATGCAAAAGTATTTGAATGCAGTTCTTCCTTGGAACATTTTTTCTACTCCTTTATACTACTAGTATCATTTTTTAGTTTTGGGGGTTTTTTTTAGACAGTGTCTCACTATCCAGTTCATATGACCCTTGTGCTCACTTTGTAGCCCAGGCTGGTCTGGAACTTGCAATGATCCTCCTGCCTCAGCCTCCCAAATGCTGAGATTACAGGCATGCACCACCATGCATGGTTACTAGTATGTTTATAACTGTAACAAATTAGTGCAGTGCTCTACCATATTTTGTAATACTTGAGTTTTATACTGCACACTATTTCATTCTATCATTTAGGGCGTCAGGGTATATCAGCTTTAGCTCCTGGTATTATTTCCTTTGAGAAGCAATTTAGACTGGTTGTGCCAATGAACCAGATCCATGGTCGGTTTGAACCTCACCGTAACTGTGGAGTAAATGCTGGGCTACTCCTTCAAGACATGCAGTGTGAGTCAGTGATGAAAGTGCCAGTTTGAAAGAAAGCACCCACAAATACTTGGCTCTGACAAATGAAAACAAGAGCACTGGATTAGAACCAGGTTCTGAAATTCAATGGACATGATTTAAAAAAAAAAAAAAACCATATACTTCTGTCTCATTCCTATATTCTTCCCGTGTATAGAGGATCCTTTTTTGTGGCTTAATTTGTATTTTTTAGGTAATTGCATTTATCAGCTAGAAGTAAAATGCTACATTTTCTTTCTCCATGAATCACGATCAAAAGTCTGCCTCCATTATTTGCTGGTGATCAGTCATGTTGACAGAACAGATTACTTACACCATGTCAGCTTCCACATTTGTTTTCTTCATGAGATAAGATTAATAATACCAACAAGAACAGAAGCAGGAAAGGGAAGGTAGTAGAGGAGAGAGGGTCCCAGGAGGAAAGGAGATTTTAAAAAATCAAGCTGTATTATACACATGGACCCACGCCCCAAGATGATTGTAAACCACAGGTACTGCAAACAAGTAATAATAAAAAAAATTGGTTTCTTCTATTCTACACTCAGTCACAGAAGGTTTAAAGGAAAAAAACAGAAAGGAGAGTGTATCTTTAACACTCAGTTACAAATTTTGAGTTATATGTTAACTGTTATCTATAAATCTGTGTTTTCACCCCTCAGTTAGTCAATCCCTCTTAAATCTTTAAGCAACTGTATACTCAATGTGACTGCTTAAACATTTAAAGCAGATAGCATCAATAGGACTTTCTAGTGAAATTAGAATTAATTCTGTAGTGCCTTGTATTACTGTGGGAGCAAAGATCTTGTTTTTGTCTGCTTGACAGTTTTTTTATTTTCAGTGTTATTTAAAGGAGTCCAAATTTCCCTATTTATTGGCTTTGCCAAGAGACCAGAAGGTGAGGGTCATCAACCCAAAGCACGACAACATATTCCAGCACATGCGCACTCAACAGGTAAGAGGAGAAAGGACCCGGATGAAAGCAGAAGGCCCTCACCCTTAATTGTCTCAGTGAGGAGCACGATGAGTGAGCTACCTGCTAGCTCCAGGAGCCAAGACAGAATGTGAAAGGGGAAAAGACTACGCGGCTCAACAGAAATTAGAACTTTCAGTGGAGTCACTGTCACCAGATTTAAATTTACTATGTATACATTTTAAATCTGAAGAGAGCAATAAAGTTTACTTGTAAAGTTTATATTCCCCTGTTTTTCACCAATCCTCATCTGCTACCAAGCAAAATGGGACTTTAAAAGGTTACAGAAATTTTAAATTCTACTTTTGTCAAGGGCTTCAGTAGCTGAGCCATACAAAGAATCAGAATGTCAAAAGGATCAGATCTCCACAAAATAAGAAAGTTTACTAAGCGAGGTTAGTAAATTTCAGGAGCACAGTTAATCAGGGAGAGGTCTGTGAGGACTCCTGCGACTCCTGGTCCGCTTTGGTCCATCAGTGTGTGCCGGCTCAGAAGCACAGGCGAGGCCCCTAAGAGAGGAAGGTAAATTTCTCACATCGTGAGTAGTGTGTGCACTGGAACGTTGTGTACCGAATCTGTACAGAGCCCATGTGACATTTTCAAGAACCCAAACCTCATAAATCTGGTGATAGGTGATAGGTGCTAAAACAAATCAAAAGAAACCTTGGTGTCTACATGAATGCTTGACAAAGCCAATTTCAGAAACAAATAAATTATGTATTTGCCAAAGATAAAGGGAGCAATTTCATAACAAAGAAATTAATTCATCAAGAAGCCATAAGAGTGCTAAGAATTTAATGCCCCTAATTACAGAGCTTCAAAATGCATGAAGCAAAATCTGATGGAAATGCAACGAGTATAGAAATGGACTATTTTATAACTGATATTGGAGACCTTGATACACCTGTCTCTCAAAATGTATAAAAAACAAAACGGAACGTTAGTAAAGATGTTGTTGCAGGTTGAGTTGTATTTTTTAAAAGTTAATGTATTGAAATTCCATCCTGCAGTACTTTTGAATGTGACTTCATTTAGAAACAATGACACAGGTGCTATTAGTTAAATTAAGATCTTTCTGAAGTAAAATGGGTATTGCTCCAATAGGATTGGTCTGGACTATAAAGAGCAGGCATTTTGACACCATGACATGCACAGAGGTAACATTACATGAAGATTGGAGTTAAACTGCCAGAAACCAGTGAAGTGCCAAACTTTAGGAGACAGCCTTGCAAAATATCCTGCCCTGCTGCCTTCAAAGGAAACACCCACTGAGACCCTGGTATCAAGTTAAGATGCTTAGTTTGTGGTTTTTTTCTTACAAAAGCCCTGGAAAAATAATACATGTAGAAAACTTGAGCACTGCCCACCAACTGTATCACATCAACATTTGAGAAGGTTCCACTCAAGAAGAGCAGTGCATGTATGTTTAAACATAAACAGCTGTTCAAGATAGACCATATGCTGGATCCTAAAATCAAACACAGGTAATAGAGCCTATGTTTTCTGAATGCAATATGACTAAACTATGAATTACTAACAGCATTTATTTTCTTTTTGACCTATCAATTGATTATCTCAGTACTTGCATCTGTTGTGCAATGAGATATTTAGAATATCATCTTGTAGACTTAAATTTAATAAAGTAAAATATTTGGAAGAAACCTAAGAAAGGATCTTCCATTTCTACTCAGAAAGGTTTTGGGCAAAAGCTTTGTAAAGTGCTTTCAATGAGACAATATGGGATTAAATTATACAAAAATGCCAAAGTGCGTACACTCAAATCTGTTTTGTTATCTTATTTCTATCCACAAAAATATAAATATTAACATTAATTATTTTAGTAAAAAAAGAAAAAGAAAAGTGGAAGAAATATAATCTGAATGTCAGTTGCTCAATTATCAGTACTATAATTTAAATCCATTAGGAGCCTGCTGGAATTTAAATTCCAGAAAATTTGGCATTAATGAAAAAAGAATGAGAAAGGCTAGATGTAATAGTCCAAAACTATCAGTTATGAGGAAAGCATTTAACTCTTGAAAGCTGTAACAAACACAAGAAAAACCATTATCATTTTATCGTTTTTTACATAGGAACTTCCATTTATTAAATAATTTCTCACATAGTACCTCATCACAGTTTCAAAATACCCATGAAAAAACAATGAGGATTATGTTCAGTTATCAGAGGGAAAAAAATCAAGGCACAGTGGAATTAAGAAGGCACAAAAGTTGCAGCTAGGAATCAGTTTTCTTAATGCCTAAACTATTGAACTATTCTCCTATGCGTGATTTATAATGAACATTTTCTTTGACCTAGAAACTGAAATTTTACGTATGAGATAATATTATTTATGACCGTATTTTATCCCATAACTAAAAATGTGTCAAAAACAAAAAAATTGTTCCAAATGATATTTTTAAAATTGAATGAGTTCAGTGTTGCTTATTATGATTGCAAAATGAATGAATTATGAAGCCCAAAACAAAAATCATAATGTCGTGTCCAAATGCAGCACAAATATGCTCCTAATTTTCTCTGACATGTACCTATCCAATTTTTCCCTTCCATTGTTAGACTTCTTGCATCCCATTACAGTACAATCAATATAATGAATACAGAAATAAATAAATAAAATGAAGCAAGCTTTGCCTCACAGCAGATATTTGCATTACATCGGTGAGAATTTGCTGTTATTAAATTAACTGCAGGAGGCTCTTTTATTGCCTCCTCAGTGTAAGAGAAACATTCAAACCAGATAAAATTCCACTTTTAACAACTAAAAGTTACACTAAAAGAGGTCAAGTGCACCTATTTCTAATATTCTATGCATGCAACTTTTGATATAGTGTAACATTTAATTTTCAATTAAAAGTAAGAGTAATCTTTGCCCCACATTTTGGCTACTCAGATCTCCCCAGAAATTAAAAAAATATATATTATATATATTAAAATTGCATTATACTGAAGTTAGTGTAATAAAAAAAATCATGAACTCAGTATGCTTATTGGTATATATTTCCATTTTTCTGCCTAGTTTATTTCTTCCATTCATATTCCCATTAACCAAAACACCAGCCATTTCCTTAAAAAGTAACCACTGTATTACAGAGAGAAAAGAAAAAGAAATAATTGCAAGTTGAAGTCAGGTGGCACTGATTTTTAAACCAAACGCAATCAATTGATAGTAAGGTGATTTCCAGCAAGTTGTTGAATCTCATCTGTAAAACAGAGATAATAACAGCTATTTCTTCTGTTAGAGCAGCTTAAATGAGAAGTGAATAAAGTATATTAGATGGTTTCTGAGCATAATAGCTACTTGGTTGTTGTTATTGTTTATTAAGCTGTTACTTCATAAAACTAAAATTTTGTTTACTCAATGAAGAACTGCAGAGCTATAACCAAGGAGTTTCTCCTCTTGTTACGCACGTAGCTCTAAATGTCTTACTTTTTTTAATCTCAAGAGTTATTTTTTCATTCTTTCAGCAAATATTTACTAAATTCTGACTGTATGCTAGACACTGTTTTAAGTATTTGGTGTACAATAGTAAAAACAAAAAAATTCACTTTCATGAAACTTATATTCTTGTGGGGAATTCAATACAAAAAGAACACAAAAAAAAATCCAGTATGTTAAGTAAAAATAAAAGCTTATAAAAAACAGGAAAGGAAAGATACCATTGTGGTAGAGGGTAACGAGTCCAACGTGTCCCATCCTAACTTCCATGAAACAAGTGACATTTTGGGTAAAAGCACATAGGTGATAAAGGAAGAAGCCATTGTAAAGGGTCACTTTATAGTTACATTCTGAGCATACAGCCAGTAATATTGCTTGAAAGATTGCTAATAGATTGTAACAGAAAGATAAAAATTCAAGATCACCAAGATATTCAAATCAAGTATTATAAGAACTCAATTGTAGTTTGCTAAGATGAAAAAATTTTAAAGGCAACATGTTTGGAGGGGGAAAGAGCCTTTGGAGCTCCATTTGGAATAGAAATTTGAGAACACTATTACATTTCTAAGGAGGGATTTCCAGTAGCCAGTTATATACATAAATCTGAAACCCTGGGAAAAGGCCACCCTAGAACTATTATCAACATACACTCATAAAACTTACTATGATCCTTAAGACTCATTAGCAGTTTGTTCTGTATAGAAATTAAATGAGGTGAAATAAAGGCAGAAATTTTTTAAAACTACCAATTAAGAAAAGCCCAGGGTCTGGTGGATTCAGTGGATTCACCACTAAATTCTACATGAACTTCAGAGAGTATAGAATGCCAACACTCTTCAAACTCATGAATGACATTGAGAGGAAAGGGGTACTTTCAAGCTCATTCCTGAAAGCTGGCATTAAACTGATTCCAAAACCAGACAAGGACCCAACTGAAAAAGAAAACCACAAGCCAAGGTTTTAACTAAACATAGCTGCAAAAATCTTTAACAAGATACTGGCAACAAATTACAAAAAAAAAATTATATATCATGACCAAGTAGATTTCATCCCAGAAATGCAGGATGCTTCAAAATACACAATAAATGTAATATACTATGTAAACAAAAGCAAAGACAAAAATGTGGGACAAATAGTCTTCTAAATGATCATATCAAAGCTTTTGACAAAATCCAACATATATTCATGAATTTTTAGAAATCTATAAAGCTGGGTATGGTGGTGTACATCTGTAATCCCAGCATTCAGGAGGCTGAGGCAGTAGGATTGCTGCAAGTTCAAGACCAACCTTAGCTACATAGTGAGTTCAAGG
>PVJX010020346.1:0-33492 GCA_004027295.1 Dolichotis patagonum | reverse complement strand
AGACACTATGACAGCCATTCTAGGCTTCCCTAATGTCTGGTCTTGAAGACCTGTAATGTCCTCCTCGTTCTGCTCAGATCAATTCCATACTAGGTTGTTTCATGTGAATTCCCTATATGAGACAATATGGACAACTATTTGGAAGAAAACAAGAGTCAATATGATAGAGAGTGAATATCTCCGATTGTCTAGTTTTGAAATTTTTGTCTCTTACATTGCTTTCTTGTGATCTGCTTTGCTCTGTTTTGTTGTGTTTAATTTTACCCTTTTGATATAATTGCATGTATATTTGAGTGGGTAAGATGGATGAGCATATTGCTGTTTTTGTCAGATCGTGGAGCAGAGCTGTTAACAGTCTCACTGTTTGAACATCTACTTTACATGTTTTAACTTTGTAATTTGCACAACTATTTCCAAGAAGTCAGTATGTAATTTGTCAAGTAATAATTTCTTAGGTTTTCTTTTTGGTGTTGTTTTTTTTCCTTTTTTCCTTGGAATACTGTATTTTTGCTACCCTTTATTCTGTTTTGTTTTGTTTTGTTCTCTTTAAATAAAATTATTTAAAAAAAAAAAAAAGGAGGAGCCGGGAGATGGAGGAAGCGCCTCAGAAAACAGACAAGTCGGAGAGGAAACGTCGTGACAAGCAGGAAGTAAACAGCTGGAGTGGGATCCGCACACTGCACCCCACTGCGTCCTGGCCACCCGGGGGCGCCGAGGTGTGGGCAGCGTCGCCCTAGCTCCTCGTCTCTGCCGGCCTCGGCCTCCTCCCTCTTCCTGGCGCGGCTTCCGGTTACGTGGCCGGTAGGTGGCTGTGGCCCTGACCCCACCCCGCCCGGCCGCGAGAGTGCACCGCCAGCCGGCGTGGGGCGCGGCGCGGGTAGTCTGCGGGGTTCTCCACGCTGTCCCAGGCCCGCAAGCGCCGCCCCGAGGCCTGGGTGTGCGCGACCTGGGCAACCGCGCGGGGCGGGCGCTGGGGACGGCGCCGGGGCCTCCCGGCCGAGAGCCGGCTGGCTCCCAGCGGACTCGGCCTCCGCGACGGACGGGCCACAGGTGGGTCCCCGAGCCACCGCCCCGCTCTTTAGGTGACTCTGCTCCTCCCCCGGTGACCCGACCCTCCGAGTTCCTTTTTCTCAGAACCCAGCTCCCTCCCACTGAGCTTCACCGCGGATTCTTTCTTTCTTTCCTTTCTTTCTTTCTTTCTTTCTTTCTTTCTTTCTTTCTTTCTTTCTTTCTTTCTTTCTTCTTTCTTTCTTTCTTTCTTTCTTTCTTTCTTTCTTTCTTTCTTTCTTTCTTTCTTTCTTTCTTTCTTATTTACTTAATTGATTTTATTTTGGGACAGAGTCTCTCAAGTCTTAAGTTGCCAGGCTGGGCTTGAACTTGCGATCCTCCTGCCTCAACTTCCCAGAGTGGGGGATCATGATGGGCGCCGGTCTCGCACTTCGGATGAAAATTTCTTTTCCCAAAATGCCCATTTGTTTGCGAGGAGGTCTGACTGCCGAGTCTGTGCGCATTGTTGGGGTTTGGGCCAGGCGGCGCTGGCCTCTGGGTGTCGCCGAGCAGCGGGGTCTGGGAGTTGCTCTGCAAAGGAGTCGCGCTCGGGATGGTGGACAGAAGGACCGAGGGACTGGCAGCCTCCAGGGAGGCTCTGTGCTGCAGTTTTTCCGTGTGCTCGGCTTCCCATAGCAAGCAACTATGTGCTCTTTTTATAACTAGAAAAAGTAGTTTTTATTTTTTCGTGGTACTGGGGGTCAATCGGTGGAGTGCCAAGCCACATCCCCAGGATTGTCCTGAGTGACCTTCTGCTGTGTATGAGCGGTGACTTAAGATGTCCGACAGTCTGTCCCCTTAGGGCCGAGCCCTGGCTCCACCGCCCGACTGCGCACTGGGCCAGGCCTGCGGGGGCCGCACACCGGCCAGGCAGGAAGCAGGAGACGCGGCCCTGCCTGCTGAGCCCGGCCAGCAGCCCAGCTCTCCTGCCGGACACGACGGCTCGGAGCAGGGCTGCGCCTTCACCCGCCTGGGCCTGCCGGGTGCGCGCCAGCACCCGGGAGATGCTGGCTGCTGGGTACCTGCGTGCTCCTGGGAGAGCTGTGCTACCTCGCGGACGCTGCCGAGGGGCGGGTGGGAACTCGGGCGCGGGGTCGGGTCAGAGTTCAGAAACGGTGCGTGTGGGGAAGGCAGAGGACACGTTTTGGGTTTATTTTTCCAGCCAATGTTGCAGTACAGGATGATCACATTCCTCCGGGGAGCTGACAGACACGGCGCAGTTACTACACTGATCTTCCCGTCCAGCGCCTGGCCTCCTGCCCTTTGGTAGAAGATCCATCTCTGTTTCCTGTTATTTATCTTTTATCTTGCTCATTAATTTGTTATGTAGAAGAGAAAACACACACTGTTTAAGCCTGTGTGTCATTTATTTCACTTAACGCACATGGTCACAGGCTGCTCCTATTTGCCTACAAGTGAGTCAAGTTTATGCTTCTTTATGACAGTAGTACCCCACTGTATGGAAATACCACCTTTTTCTCCTTGTCCTTTTGAGACAGGGTTTCACTATGCAGTTCAGGGTAGCCTTGAACTCACTGTGTAGCACACTCTGGCCTCAAACTTGGAGGGATCCTCCTGCCTCAGCCTCCCAAGTAATGGGATTACCCATTACTGGGATGACACCATGCTGTGCTTCGTTCATCTGTCAGTGGACACTTAGCCTATATGAGTTGTGCTGCTGTAGACATGGGGTAACCATGTATCACAGTAAATCCATGTCTTTAACTCTTTTGTGAAGATACCTAGAAGGGTCAAGTGGAATTTCTAGTTTTAGATTCTGAGGAATCTCCACACTGATTTCCATAGTGGTTGTACAGCTTACATCCCATCAGCAATGTAGAAAGATTCCTGTTTCCTCAGTCTCACTAACATTTATTTGATTTCTTGATGATGACCAGTGTCTTAGTTACTTTTTACATTGCTGGGACCAAACAACCTGCCACCCACAAGTTAAAGAAGGAAAGGTTCATTTCAGCTCACAGTCTGTAGAGGTTTCAGTCCATAGTCAGCTGGCTCCAAGGCAGGGTGGTGTGGTAGAGGGACATCACAGGGGTACCAGTCTCTGGCAGGTAGGCAGGCAGGAGGTAGCCAGCAGCAGCAGCGACCCTGCCTTTCCCTTTTATCCCATCCAGGCTACAAACCTTTTGAGTGGTACCATCCACACCTGAGGTGGGGTTTCTATTTTCAGTAAATCCATTTAGTCATCTCCAGACCCATACAAATTTCAATTAGTGGATTAAATTAGTACCTCATACCCTTAGTCCCAGTGTTACACTTCGAAGATTCACCCAGCTCCAAAAAGCCCCAACTATGAGTCCTTGAGAATCTGATGGACATTTAGACACAGGCCATAATGCCTGCTTCATGGAGTGAGGTGTTAAGTTGCATGTCTCTGATAGCTAAGGAAGTTGAACGTTTTTTTCATGTATTTATCAGCTATTCGTACTTTTTTTGAGAAGTGTCTATTCATTTCGGTTGCCCATTTTTGATTGAATCTTTTATTTTTTGGAGGGCCTGATTTTATGAGATTTTAAAAATATATTCTACATATTAGTTCTCTGAGCAGTAGCTAACAGAAATTTTCCCATTCTGTAGATTGTGTCTTCACTACGTTGTTTCTTTTGCAGTACAGAAACTTTTTAATTTAATACAATCCATTTAATGCCTGATATTGTTGGTATCTATCTTTATGCTAGTACTGTGCTGTTTTATCACTGAAGATCTGTAATATAATTTGAAACCTGGCATTGTGATGCCTTTTATTTTGCTCTTATTGCCTAGGATTACGTTTGATATTTTGGAGCGCTTCTGGTTTCCTATGAGTTTTAGGATTGTTTTCTCCAGTTCTGTGAAGAAGCTATTTTCTTCACAGTTCTGTGAAGAAAGACATTTTGATTGGAATTGCATTAAATCTGTCTATCAGTTTGGAAATGTGGTCATTTTGACAATGTTAGCTCCAAGAGATATTGTTCCATATTCTGATGTCCTCTTTGATCTCCTTTTTCAGAGTACTATGGTTTTCATTTGTAGAGGTCTTTAACTTCCTTGATTAGGTTAATTCTCTTTAATTTTTCTTGGTTATTAAATGGTGTTGTTTTCCTAATTTCTTTCTCAATGAGTTGATTTTTGGCATACAAGAATGCTACTGATGTTTGTGTGTTGATCTGTATTCTACTGTGGCTGAATTTATTAGTTCTATAAGACTTTTGATGGAGGTTTTGGGTCTTTTATGTAAAGGATCGTATTGTTTGCAAGTAAGAATAGTTTGACTTCTTCCTTTCCTATATGTATTCTTTTTATTTCTTTCTCTTGTCTGATTGTTCTGGTGGAGGTTTAGAGTGCTATGTTGCATAGGAGTGGTCATAGTGGACACTGTTCTCTTGTTCTTGTTTTACAGGGAAAGCTTTCAGCTTTTTTGCCATTTAATATGGTGTTGGATATGGGGTGGGGCAGCGAGTTACTGCGGAGCCCTCTTTTGTTTCCACACTCACATTTCTCTGTGTGGAAGCTGAGTCTGGTCCCGCCTTTCCTGCCCAGTGCGTTGGTTAAAGATTTCCACTCCAGGACTGGATTCAATGCAGCTACTCAGCTCTTCTTCCCTCTGCGCATGCTAGAGCACAGCTTCTCCATCTGGCTTCATGGCTTGTGGGTGTGTGAGCTGCTTCCCTGCTCCAGAGGCCCCTCTGTCTGTGGCCCCTGGGCTGTGGCAGCTGTTCAAACTGAGGCATAGCCCTGCTCAGGATGGCAGACGGGGAAAGCAGACGGACGTTATGGTTTGTGTCTAGATGTCCCCCAAAGCCTCCTGCAGTCATATGGATGGGCTTCTAGAGTTTGTGACTGATTCATGGTGCAATGCTGGAATTACAGCTGTGAGTGCTACACCTACCCTGGGGCGGGTAACCTGCATACAATATATGGGAGGGAGAGGGGCTTGCTCTCTCTCCTCCCCTTTTGAGCTTTTGCTGCTTTTGTTGTCTTCTGCTACCTTGAACTGTTGTCTCTGTGCCATACCACCTTGCCTTGGTGCCAACTGCTTACAGACTGAAACTTCCACAAACTGACCTAAATAAACCTTCCCTCCTTTAACTTTGGGTGTCAAGTGTTTTGTCCCAGCAATGATAGAAAAGTAGCCAACACAGAATTTGATACCAGGAGTGGGATCATTGCTGTGACTCTTCCTGACCATGTGGTTCAAGAACTTTTGGGAATGGTTTGCAGGAAGAGTTTGGAAAGGTTCAGACATGTCACCTCAAAGAGTACAGCTGGAACTCCTTAGGCTGTTCTGTGTGGGAGATTCTGGTCAGAGCTTAGAAGATCAGAATGCTGGTAAAAGTTCTACTGGAGCTGATAAAAATTCTGCTGGTAAAGACCAGGTTTGGAAGGTTTCTGCTGGGAAGAACTGCATTGGCTTCTGGACTCAAACGATGTAGTTATGGCTTGGCAGAAAGTTTGTCTGCATTTTGCTTATGTCTAGAGACTTTGCCTGAGACTGAGATTATGGGTGGTGAACTAATTAATCTGGCAGAAGAAATTTCAAGGCAGTTGAATCTTGAGGTGTAGCATGGCTATTGGTGTTTTTTTTTTTTTTTTTTTAAGCCAGACTTACATTGAAAATCAAAAACAGAGAGCTCAACAAAATTTTAAAATGTTGTGAGTTTGTCCAGGAAGGAAGCTTCAGTAAAGCTGGAGACTGCAAAGATAGAGCTGAGGAAATCTTGATTGCTGAAATGGAACAGAACAATGGAAAAGATGGCCTGAGGGCATCACTTGATGCAGCAAGTCTTCATGCTTTGCCACTGCAAATCTGCAAAGGTAAAAGACTTTGCTTTGAGAAGAAAGCCACAGAGCACCATGTTCTAGAATGGTGACAGCCTAGAGAATTTGTTCCTCAGAACTGGATTCAGAGTGCCCAGCATTCCAGGCACTCTGCCACTACATCCAAGAGAGAGAAAAGCCTGGCTGCAGCTCCAAGTGGCATCCATCTTGGCATCATCCACATGGCACTGGTTTTAGGTATGTGCAGAATGAAAGAGTTCTGAGGTTAAAATGCTTCCACCCAAATTTCAGAAGAAGGCCTGGGAGCCCAGGCATTGTGCTCCTGAGAGGGCAGTGTGTGCAGCTGTGAGTGCGAAGCCAAAGGTGCAGAGAAGACCCCCCAGAAATTTGGAGAAGCCAGGAACATGAATCATCTAAGGAAACAAGTAAGGAGGGAGCGAATTCAGCCCAAGAGAGAAGCCATGGGAAACAGCCACTGGAAGTGCCATAGGGGCGGAGTTACCCAAGCCTTTTGGAGCTCACAACTTGCTACAGGTTGCAGTGGATGCTGTACATGAAAATATAGGACGTGATATTTGCCTTGTTGGCATTTGGGCATGCTGTGGTCCCAATCCTATGAATCTTCCTGCTTGTAATTTTTGGAATGGAAATGTCTGTCTTGTGCCATTTAACGTTGGAGGTGTTTAACTTTCTTTTCATTTGTACAGCAGCTCACAGCTAAGAGTTTGCCTTCCATCTCAGAGAAGACTTGGGACTTCAACTTTTCAGCAATGTGAAATTCTTATGACTGGGGCTGGGAATTTAACTCACTGGCATAAGCACCTGCCTGGCAAGCATGAGGTTGTGAATTTGATCCCTGGTGCCAAAAAATTGTTACGACTTTGGCAACTGTTAGAGATGGACTAAATGCTTTTTTTTTTTGGTCCAGGGATCAAACTCAGGACCTTGTATTTGCCAGGCAGGCATTTATGCCACTGAGCTATATCCTCCCTAAAATGTCCTTTGCATAAAGGAATGAGCATGAGTCTTTGAGGAAGCAGGGGTGAAATGTTATGGTTTGTGTCTAGATGCCCTCCGCCCAAAACCTCACGCTGTTGTGGAGGCAGACTTCTAGAGTTTGTAATGGATTCATGGTCCAGTGCTGGGATTATGGGTGTGAGTGCTACATCCACCCTGGGGCTGGGAGCCTGCATACAATATAAGGGAGCGAAAGAGGCTTGCTCTCTCTCTCTTTTTTTTTTTGGTACCGAGGATCGAACTCATGACTGTGCACTTGCAAGGCAGGCATTTATGCTGCTGAGCTAAATTCCCTCTTCTTTTTTGCTCTTGTTTCTTTTGCTGTCTTCTGCCACCATGAATGGTTGCCCCTCACCACACCACCCTGCCTTGGAGCCAGCTGATTATGGACTAAAACCTCCACAAACTGTGAACTAAATAAAATTTTCTTTAAATTTTTGTCCCAGAAATAAGAGAAAAATAACTAAGACAGACACTTAGCTTTGTGATTGGCGTAGGTATCCGCATGGGGCTTGGTGGCCAAGCAGACCACTATACTTAGTACTAGCACTTTCGGACCCAGGCCCTCCAAAAGCCACACTTGCAGGGCCTGGTTTCTCACCAGGGGGCAGGGTCCCAAGGTGTCCCCTTACCTGAGCTCAGATGTCTTAGGGGGCTATGTCTAGTGCTCACTCTGTGACTCCCACCCAGCCACTGTGCTAGGGAGACTCTAGAAACCCAGAAGAGTATCTCTTCTGTCATTTTACTGTGGCTCAGCCTTAAACCTTAACCCCTCCCTAAATGGTTCCCAATTAAACACCTTCAAATATGGTGGGCACTACACTGACTTTCTTCCGCAACTCCGTCTAGCCTGCCATGTGGAGGGAGTCACTGTTGGAGTAAAATCCCACCCAGTTTTCGCAGAGTACAGTACCCATGGGCTTGTCTTGGGCCCCAGGCACTGTTCTTCCTGGGCTCGACAGTCTCCGTGCAGTGCCCTTCCTGGGAGTGGGTGAGTGTCCCCATTGCTTCATTCTTTTGTCTGTCTTGTGCTCTATTCCTCCTCTTTCTCCCTGGTTCTCTTTTAGGTTTTCCTGTGGGCTCTTTCTTGATGTTTAGAGATCTCCTTCCCTTTATCCTGAGTTGTCGCTTTCCAGGGATCAGGGTTCCTGGTCCCAGGGAGGCTGTGCTTCCCAGCTGGTCTCTCTGGGTTCGTGTGTATTAACTGCTTGGTGCCACATGGAGAGCCGCCTTCTGGGGTCCCGCGTGGGGCTGGGGTGCTGGGTTCTGTGGTGTCCAAGATGAATGCACAGATGACCTGTGCTGTGGCCACAGTATATTTTGCCCAGGGCTGTGCACCCCTCTTTCGTCCTTCCAGAAACTTCTGGTGACTTGGGTCCCACAGGTCACTGTCATGGGGCTTCCCAGATACCTGACTGTCCAGTTTGAATGTTGTGGTCTCTGTAGCTGGCTGGGTAGCTCTGGCCATTGTCCCCACCTACCTGTGGTTGCTCTGCACTAGGACCTGTGGAGGATGGGGTGTGCATCACCAATCCTGCTGGCCACGATGCTGGTGTGACAGTGTTCACCGTCCACTGCTGTCACTTGCTTCGAATGCTGAATGCTCTCTGGAGCCCTGTGTGGAGGGGGGAGGAATGGAGAGTGACCTTTCTGTCCTTGTAGTGATCTGGGAAGTTTATATCTGTAATCCTGTGGAAAAGTTATTGGGAGTCCAGTGAGTTAATTCCAATCTACCACTTGCAGTGCAACCCATGGTGAGACTAAAGATACTAAGACATATATACAGTTGTGGGGAGTCGAAGGGTCCTAAGTCCAGCCGAGGTGATTCATCTGAACAAAATCCCCAGCCAGGGCCTCACCTGGAGTTTATTAATTCTCCATGAGGGGAGTGGCCCGGATGAGTGACAGTGAAAGTGGCAGGAAATACCTAGCTGGGCTAGGTAGGAGGCCTGAGATCACCTCTGCAATATGCAGAGGGCAAGACTCACAGAGAGAACAATGTGTGTAACATAACTGAGGTAGTATCTAATGTTTTGGGGTTGGTTCTTCAGCTCTAGTGTACAGTCTTTTCTGCCCTGCTCTTATCCTAGCGGACAGTGTGGAGCATGGCTCTTTTCCCCACCCGGCTCAACCATGTTTTTCCGGGAGTCACTGGGTGGGGAAACAGAAACTGTCACCTTGCTTCAAAGATTAGGCATCAGCTCCTCAGCCAGCCCTAAAGGGACAAAGAAATGACCTGCCAGCTCTGTACATATCAGTACATGGAGATGGGGCCAGGTTTAGCCAAAATGGAGATAGTTCCTCTTCTTTCAAGGATAGACATCCAGGTGGTCTCCATGGAGAGGACAGGGGTGCTGCGGACAGCATCACCGTGGGGCATTGCCAGACAGATTGGCTTCAGGTACAGGACGCGATGAGATTTGCTGCACCGTTAACCAAGTGAGCAGAGGCAGGGAAGCTGGGGCTGCGGGTGCACATGCGGAGCCTTTAGCGGTTTTAGTTAAGGAAGTGACTTGAGCTCCAGCTCCAGAAGGCTCAGCCTGAGAGGAAGCTGTGGGGAGGCTGAGCTCAGAGGCGGGAACAGGAAGGCTGGTGTGTCTGCTGAGTGGCCAGGAGCCAGGGCAGAGGTGCAGAGGGTGCAGGGGTGCAGAGGCTTGCAGAGATGCAGAGAGTACGGGGTGCAAAGGGTGCAGGAGTGCAGAGGGTACGGGGTGCAGAGGGTGCAGGGGTTCAGAGGGTGCAGGGGTGCAGAGGGTGCAGGGGTGCAGAGGGTACAGGAGTGCAGAGAGTACAGGGGTGCAGAGGGTGCAGGGGTTCAGAGGGTGCAGGGATGCAGGGGTGCAGAGGGTACAGGGGTACAGAGAGTGCAGGAGTGGGCAGAGTAGGCCAGCGAGAGGTGAATCCAGGAGGGACCAATGAACAGACAGACCAAGGACAGGCAGGTGAAGGAAGACTTCTTTTTCTTATTACTTATTTAAAACTAGTTGCTGGGGATTTAGCTCAGTGGCATAAGCACCTGCCTGGCAAGCACGAAATTGTGAGTTCTATCTCTAGTACAAAAACAAAAACAATACAAAAAACTAATTGCCATTATATGTGTTTAGTGTGTACATCAGGTGTCTCAGGACCTGTGTGTGCTAAGCTGCTCCAGTGCAGGGACAGCTCTGATCTGTCACTTAGCAGAAATTCTGAATCTGACACGTTAGCTCTGGTCCTCATGCTGTGTGGTGTTTTTCAGTCGTTCATCTTGCACACTTGCTGCTCTGTATCCTCTGGCCTACATTTAGCTTCCTCTCCCCTGGACTCTGATAACAGCTGTTTATCGTTGTATGTTTGACATTTTTGGGTAAGCTTTCACATGTCCTGCGTACTTTTCTGTGTCTAGCTTGTTTTACTGAGCATAGGGGCAGTACCTTCCTTTCTTCCCCTCTGTGTGGCTGAGTGCACCAACTTCTCACCTGTTCCTTCATGCATGGACCCTCAGGTGTTCTGTGAATGGTGTTGTGGTGTGCATGGTGTGCGGGAGACTCCAGGGACTCCAGGAGGTGATGGTTTCATTTTCTGGGGGTTCAGACCGGACAGGAGGACTTGCACTTTTGAAGATGGCTTGCAGAGATGCTAGGGGCTGTTGAGGACCATCGAGCTTCAGTCTGCGGAGTGAGGCATGCTCAGAGTGCTTAGGGGCAACAGAAATGACAGCTCCATGCCATAGTTAAGCCATGAACAAAAATGCAAAGTCGACACATGACATTTCTTCTTAAGGCAACCTCTGCGTTTCTGGTCTTCCCCAGGCAGAGTGGGCCAGTGTCCAGGGTACATGTGCAGGGGACAGGTGGGAGGGGATGGCATGGAGCTGAGGTGCTGAGCACAGTCCCTCCCACCCCAGAAGGCAGCAGGATGAAGGTGGGGGTTGGGGTTTGTTTTGTTTATCACTCACAATTTCAGGAGGCTTGGAGGTGCTTGGGAGAGGGTGCAGCTCCTGGGATCCCAGAAGAGAGGCTGAGGAGAGGACAGAAGGGGTTGGCCCTGGGCCACCTGAGATACTAGCTGACAGGGCATGGTGTGGGCAGGTGGTGTGATCCCCTCTCTCTGGGCTATGTGCCTGGGTCTGCGAGTGCAGAGGCTTGTAGGAGCCTGGGGTGCAGGCACCCAGCGCCTCACAAAGGCAGAGGATGCAGTGCTGCCTTGGGTAGCTAGGCCTGCAGAGGAGGGGGGAGCCCGGCCGACCCCAGTGCTAGCGCTGACTGGATCCACCACAGGGAGCGCTTAGTGCCCCCTGGTGCCCAGGACCCATCTGTCCCAGGCCTGGCTCCACCTGCTGCCTCTGTCCAGGAAGTTCCTGCAGCTGTGCAGCAGGGGTGGCACTCAGGCCCCACGGAGGAAGTGGGTGGAAGCCAGGCTTTGCTGCCAGGCTACCCTGGTGACCCAGGCCAGCATTGGGAGCCACCCTACCCAGGCTTGGAGTGTCTGTGGTGGCCATGGACTCCAGCTCAGTATGCCTGGCCCAGGTGCAGGAGCAGGGGGACTAGAGCCTCTGCTGGTAGAGCCTCCTCCCCGGCCTTCCCGCGGCTGAGTAAAGACCTGTGTCAAGTTCGTGCTTTTGATTTCCAGGACGCACATCTTCCATTAGCTAGGTCCTGGAGGCTCAGCTGTGACTCACAGGAGCCTTGCTGGCGCTGTAACTGGGCAGTGGCCCATGATTTTTTTCCAGAGAAATGAAACTGAAACTGTCCTTAGGTCTTAGCTGTTCCACTGTGAAGTCAGAGGCAAGTTGTGCATGGGTGAGGGTTTGTGTGCATGTGGGAAAGAGGGGGGACCGCCAGTGGATCAGAACATGCCAGCACACAAAGGGTGCCCAGAAAATCCTAGGAGACTCATGGTACTGGTTTGTCCAGGTGGGGAGGGACAAAGAACAGTAGGAGAAAGGAAACGACTGGGCTGGGCGTAAGAGCAAGGACTGGGCTCACAGGGACCTTGGCCTCTTGCCACGTAGGGGACAGACAGTAGGGGACTCTGGAGGACAGCAGTGGAGTGTAGGTGTGTGGCAGGTGTGGCCTCTGAGAGATCCACAGGGCACCACCCCGCCTCCGAGCCGTTAGGTGGTACATGGCCTGTGCTCTTCACCAGGGCTCTGGGAAGCTCCAGGGTTCACCTGCCCATACACCAAGGAAGCTCCGGAAACGTTTGATATTTTATTTATTTATTTATTTTGGTACTGGGGATTGAAATCAGGCCTTTGCCCTGAGCTACATCCCCAGCCCTTATTTTTTATTTATTTTTTATTTTGAGACAGAGTTTCACTAGGTCATTAGCTCCCTCAGGCTGGACTTTTAACTTTTGATCCTTCTGCCTCAGGCTCGCAGAGTGCTGGGAGGACAAGTGTGTGTCACATCTCTGCTTCTAAAACCATTCTCAATGGGAAGCCACAGTTCCTCTACAGCGAGCACTGTTTACTTCACACCTGTGCTTCTTTTTAGTACGAGTTAACTGAACTAACAAAGGCTGCTTGTATATGAGACAAGAAGTAATTTTTCAGTTTCCAAACTTGTAAGGTTCCCCTCTGGCTGATTTTCTTGTACTGTGGAGGTGTGAGGTGGAGTCACCTTCTTTCATCTGAGGTTTTGCTTTCTGCAGTTTCCATTGCCATGGGCAGTTGTGATCTGAAAATATGACATGGAAAATTCCAGAAATAAACAGTGTTTAAATTTTTTAATTGCGTGCCTTTCCCAGCGGCCTGATGGACTCTGTGTGCTCATTTATGCTGGGGATGCAGCTGTCCCTTTCCTGGAGTTTCTGCGCTGCACACCCCACCCTGCTGGTGGTCACCCAGGAGCTTGGTCACTTTCGTCCTTGCCGGCTGGCACACAAAACTCTACATCCACAACAGGAGGAGAGGTTTATTTTGGCGCAGGATTTTAGCCCGTTGTATGCGGCTGCAAGCTTGGTGGGCATGTGGTGGAAAATTGCTGCTGGCCTAGTGGTGGCCAGGAAGCCACGAGAAGGGCGGGGCCAAGAGAGAGAGACATAGCTCCGCCCCAGTGACCGCCTCCTCACTCTAGGCTCCACCCAGGTTCCTGCCTCTTACAGGCCCTGCCCCAACCCTGCCTCGTCCCAACAGTCTCTGCCCCCAAGCCACCCTGCCTCCCAAGGCCCCGCATCCCGGCACAACCCCGCCACCCACAATCCCCATCCCTTGCCCCCTCCCAGGGCTCTGCCTCCTAGCCCAAGCCTCACCTCCCAAGGCCCCACCTTCTAGCCTAATCCCCACCTGTAGACTCCTGAGTGTGAGTTCTGCACCCCTCAGTCCACTGGCCTCATCTAGGCCCGGCCTGTGAGCCTCCCCTGGGACGTGGTGGGGGACTCAGCGGCCATGGGGTGCACCTGACCCGTGCCTCACAGGGAGCAGTGGTGCAGGCGGGTTTGGGGGCAGGCTGCTATGTCTCTTCCTGCGCTGGCCTGGAACTTCGGCCTGTCTCTGCAGGGTCAAGACAGGAAGTGCTTAGTGTGTGCAAGTGGGCGCCCCCATCCGCACCCCTGCAGACAAGGGAACTGCGCAGGGTCTGGGAGCTCAGCAAGGGAAGTATTGCGGTATTCCATTCTTTCGCAGTCGCAGTATTCCATTCTTACGCCTTCTTATATGCAATGGCCTCTTATTTTTCTTACTTTTTGTAGCGTATATACATTTTTGTTTTGTTTTGTTTTGTTTTGTTTTGTTTCTTTGAGACAGGGTATCCCTTTGTGGCCCAGGCTGACTTGGAACTCCCAGTGATCCTCCTACCTCAGCCTGAGTGTTGGGATTGCTGGTCTGCCCTCCACACCCGGCACATTTATCAGGGATGGGACCGTGTCGCGTGGTATGGATGTTTGGTGTATACAGTAGAAAAGGCTCGTTGGCTGCTTTCAGGGGGTGCTGCTCTGTTACCATGTGGTAATGCTCTGTGACCCTGTAGATGGCCTGTGGGTTGTTGATTACCCAGCTTCCAGAGAAAAATGAAGTAGTCACCTGTTTTCCTGCTTTAGTTGCATAATCATTTTGGCAAACATCACTTCCCCAGTTCTGGACAGCACTGTGTAAGAGTTGGGTGGATGGTCTGCAGTTGGCATAGCCTCCCCAGCGCTGGGTGTGGCTGTCAGTCCATGCAGAGAGCAGATGTGGGCAGCTCAGAGCCGGCTGTATCTCCAGGAGTTTTTTTGCTGATTGTGTCATAATCTAAATTTTTCCCCAGAGCACAAGAGCTGGTTCAGTGTCAGACAGCTGCCATCATTTGCAATTTAAATGTCAAAGAAAAATACGTAGAATCCCCTGACTCAACCGCCCACCGAAACTGATGAGGTTGCCCAGTCCTGCCCTGCTCTCTGTTGATACCAATACCAGATGCCACCGAGACTTCCCCAGAACTGTGGCCATGTAGTCTTGTGTTGCAGTAGGATAGGAGACTCAGGAGCTGCGGCCTGATCAAAATCTGACCAGGAAGCTGGTTGTGGTGACTGATACCACAGCTGCTCAGGAGGCTGAGGCAGGAGGAATGCAAGTTTGAGCCCAGCCTGGGCAATTTAGCAAGACTTTCAAAATAAAAAGGGCTACCGGGCATGGTGATGCATTCCTGTAATCCCAGCACTCAGGAGGCTGAGTCAGGAGCATCTTTGCAAATTCGAGACCAGCCTGGGCTACAAAGTGAGCCCAAGGCCAGCCTGAGCTGCTTAGTGAGACCCTGTCTTAAAAAGACAGAAAATAAGTAAATAAAAATAAAAAGGGCTCAGGTTGCAGCTCAGTGGTAGAGTACCCAGGGTCACCCTCAATACTGCAGGACAGAGTAGACTCTGATCTTAGGAAGCTGTGAAGGGGCTGGAGCTGCGGGGGGAAGGGGGGGCGCTGGGCTGGTGTGAGGGTGAAGTGGGGGAGGAGCTGGGTAGGCTGGGTTGTCCCTTGTCCTATGGCATCTGCCCCTGGGTGCCCCTCAGGCCTGGTCTCTGAGTCACTGGGTTTTCCTATTCCTCCCCCAGGTCACAGCCATGATGTCATCGCCTCTGATTTCCCCACTCTGCTTTCTGTCCTGAACTCTCTGTGGGGCTTTTGGGCCAAGCTGTCCCTGCTTTCATTTCCCTCTTGATCTCTTCTGGCTTGGGTCTGTCGGGACTATCTGGCGGTGCTCGGTCACTGAGGCCTCTTCTCTGATCTCTAGGCTTGTGGCAAGGAAGGGAGGCTGCATTTGGCAGAGGTCTCCCTGGAGAGTTAACCCCCCTGGACCAGGCGTGAGGCGCACTCCCCAGGGACCAAGCCATGAAGCAGTGTTGCGCAGATGGAGCGGGCGCTTGCCCGGGCTGCTGCTGAGGGCCAGGAGCCCCTGCCCGCTGCCCTCGCCATGGTGCTGCCTGCAGAGCTCATCCACCAGGTGGAGGAGGCACTGGACGAGGAGGAGAAGGAGGCGCTGGCCTTCCTGTGCCGCGACGTCGCTGTGGACCTGCCGCCCAGCAGTGCCCGGGACCTGCTGGCCACGCTGAGTGAGAGAGGCCAGCTGACCTCTCTGGGCTTGGCCGAGCTGCTCTACCGGGTGCGGCGCTTCGACCTGCTCAAGCGGGTGCTGGGGATGGACCGGGTGGCCCTGGAGTCGCACCTGCTCAGGCACCCCAGCCTCGTGTCCAGCTTCAGGTGACACCAGCATCCCTGTGAGACAGGGTGGGGGGTGGGCACTAGGAGGACAGTGGAGAGAGCAGCCTCATGCTTCCTCTTCTCCTAGCTCAGCAGCTGGCTGATATCCAGGATGGCCTTGAGCTCACCGTGTTGCCCAGGCTGGTCTCAAATTCTGGATCCTCCTGCCTCAGCCTCCTAGTGCTGGGATTATTGGAGGCCAGGAAGTGGCAGGCTTTGAATTCTCAGGCCACTCTTGCTTGGAGGAAATGGGTAGAAGATTGTTAATAAAAGGGAAAGGGCAGATGGCGTATGTTTGCTTCCAGGACAGAATGACAGAAAGACAGGAACAGCTGAGAGCAGGACTTCCTGCCGGCCACCACAGTGCTGCCGGCAGCTCCCGCTCATTCTCATGACTCAGTCACTGTGAGCTCCCAGCACTGAGGAAGGAAGTCTGACAGCCTCTTCCTGTCTTGTAGAACTCTGCAGCCCCAAGTGCCTGGCAGCCCGTGCTACTCAGCTGCCCACCCTCAATCCCATGGCCCTGAAATGCTCCTTCTCTCCCTTCATGTGGCATCCGACCTGGATGGGTCAGGCCTAGAGGAGACCTGTCCCTGGGTTGTGGTCTCTCCACCTCCTGTAATTCTCTCTGTGGCGCATCTGGCCAGCCTGGAGGAATTGCAGTTCTTGTCACCTTCCTGTTGGAGGCCAGGCGGGGAGCTCTCTGGGCCCTGAGCTCTGTGGCCCAGCGGCCATCTGCTGGGACGGCTTGCGTGGTTCCAGTCGCTGAGTCTGCTGGAAAGTGGCCTCCCCAGCGCGGTGACAGCACCGCCCCGGGGTGCCACTGAGGGTGTGGTGGAGACCACCAGTCGGGAGGGGCGTTCAGGCTGGCTGTGGTTCCTGGTATGTTCCAGGTGTTTCTTGGCTTTATAGTCTTGTGACCCAAAGTGTGTCCGCAGCTCCCCAAGAGGACCAGGCCCGGAAGAACTCTGTCTTTTGACTTAGTCCCCTAGGTCCTTTGCTTATTTGTGGAACTCCTGGGGGCTTCGGACCTCTGAGTCATTTTCAGAGCTCCAGTTGGAAGGGGAGGGGAGGAGCGGGTCTCCTGCCGGAGTCCCCATGAGGTGTGTCTCTGGGGGCCGACTCCTGGTGTCTGGGGACCCACTGAGTGGGCATGGGCACTGGGTGGATGTGAGTATGAGCCTCCTGAAGTGGTCTGTCCACCCCCAGGGTGCTGATGATGGAGATCGGCGAGGACCTGGACAAGTCCGACCTGTCCGCACTGACTTTCCTCATGAGGGACTACACGGGCCGCAGCAAGACGGCCAAGGGTAAGGTGAGTTTTTTCTCCGTGGCTCGGACTAAAATAGTTTGAGACAGTCATAAATGTAGAAGTAGGATTTTTCTCTGAAATCCTTTCCCCGTGACCTGTGCTTCCCCTTTTTCTGGGGAAGTCCTTAGAGTTTTCAGTTCAGCCACAATCTGGGCTTTGAAAGAGCTGGACCATATGACACAGCCCCTGGGTCTTCCCCGGTCTGGCCAATGCCAGAGAGGTGTGAGTAGAGGGTCGTCTGGTCAGACAGACGAGAGGTGCCTGGGTGGGGTCCCTATAGGACCCTGCTGCGGCTCATCACGTCACGTTTTCTTGCTATTGTGACTCGTGAGGCCCGGGGCTTGTGCTGGGGTCACTCGCTGCACTGACATTTGCTTCTTGTTGGTGGTTCCCGTAGAGTTTCTTGGAACTTGTGATTGAACTGGAGAAATTGAATCTGGTTGCTCCAGATCAACTGGACTTATTAGAGAAATGCCTAAAGAACATCCACAGACTAGACCTGAAGAGAAAAATCGAAAAGCACAAGCAGTCTGGTAAGAACACCTTCGGCCTCTCGGGAGCGCAGAGCGAGCACCCTGCATGGGGGCTGGCGGTGGAAGTTGGCTGATGTGGGCGGGCGGATGCAGCGCACAGCCCCAGCCCCTCAGCCTGCGGCTGCTGTCCCAACCCTTTACACATGCACGACTGTTGCCGTCTTGAACATTCGACCTTTCAGAAGACTGAGTGTGCGAGGCTGGCGAAGCCGTGGAGACTCAAGGGTTTAGTGTGTTGAGTGCCACAGCCTAGCTCCTGTATTTGGGCTCTCGTCTGGCATCTGGCTCTGAGTGGCTCACAAGTTCCAAGAAACTCTACGGGAGCCACCGGGTTCCATTGTCACCCTGCATGTTTTGAGTGTCACGAATTGACTCCCACCAAAGGGCACCTGTGATTCCCCGGTGGCCCTCCCTCCACCACTCTGCTGCCTCAGTGTGGGCTCTGTCAGCCGTCACCAGATGCCAGCGGGCACACGCAATGGTGACTGCAGGCCCCTAGCCCGGGCTGGCGCGTTTCATCCACTCTCGACGTGGCGGAGGAGCCCTCTGACATTGTGAATCCACTGAGCGGGTGGGGAAGACTGGCTGAGCTTGCACTGAACTGTTGTTGAAGATTGATTTGATGATAATTTATAAATCTTAACTCAGTAGCTGTCTTTTACCTTATAGCTCAAGGAGCACAAACGAGTTACGTGAATTCCCTCCAGGCCTCTTTCCCAAACCTGAGCCTCACAGAGCTTTCACGGAACTTAAGGGTGAGTGTGAAGCAACCACCTGGAATCCCAGCATGAAACGGTTTTGGAGCTTCTGACACAGTCTCACAGAATGTACTTTAGTGAAGGACATTGTGTCAGGAATATATTTTTAAAAACATGTATAATTTCCTGTTGTGCCAAAATTAATAAATGTTTGTTGAGCTTCTTGGCGAATAGTTTTTGTTGTGAGTGATGAAACAAGGTGTTTTTCATTGGTGAACATAAATGTCACACAGTGGCTGGTGGTTGTGTTACAGGCTGTGGGTAGTACGAGGGACCATCAGAATTGTTGTGTAGTTAATCTTTTGTCTGGAGAAGAAAGCGTGTGTGATAGTATCCTCCCCTCTACACAGAGCTGAGTGAGATTTGCAGGGAGGTCTCAGTGTACAGCTTCACGCTTAAATTATAAACGCGATCACAGAAGCAGGTGACGAGACCTTACCTCCTCCTCCAGTGTGAAGTCTCGGAGGATCTGAGCGACAGGGCCCCGGAGTGGGGACTCAGGGCTGCGCTGTCTCACCCGCTCCCTGAGCAGAGCGAGGCGCTGAGGCCTCATGGCTGCCAGCCCTACCCACCGCTAGCCACTGGCCTGCAGGAACACCGTCCTGCTGAGATGTGATGCGCTCAGATCAAGACAGATTCAGGACTCAAACCCAGGTTTGCCCAGCTTTCTCTCCTGTCTGTGGAATGTTGACTTCACCCCATGCTGAGTTAAGCCTGCTGGATTCTGCTGCTGTTTCTGTTTTTACACGAATGTGAGAACACTCACTGTGGGCAGCTGTCTGAGCCCTTGTGCTTTGTGAACTCGTTTCTCCTTCAACTTGCTCGCTCTGTTTAATACATGACCCTGGCCATCCACTTATTTAGTAAGTGGCCATAGTGGTTACAAATTGGGTAACTTTCTCACAAGCTTTAGGAGCTGAATACCTGTGTGTTAACTCACAGGAGACTGCAGAAATGTTTCAAAAATTGCTGTGGGCCTGGTATGGTCACACACAGCTATGATATCATCTGGGAGGCTGAGGCAGGAGGATCACAACCCTAGCCTGGGCAATTTTACAACTTAGTGAGATCCTGTCTCAAAATAAAAAAATAAAAAGGGCCAAGAATGTAGCTTACTGTGGAGGCTCTATGTTAATACCTGGTATAGAAAAAAAATTTTGATTGCATTAAATGCCACAGATACCAAAATATTCTAGAAAAAGTTGCATGATTATAATATAATGCTTCCAAAGTATATCTTTTGTTTGCTTTTCTGGCTGTCTAACAGTACTTAAAAGTGACTGAACTCTGCGGGAGAACAGTTTCTGTCTAATATGATCGGCCTCCGGCTAGGTCACAGTTACTGCTGCAAAAAGTTCTTGTGTGTCTCTCTGTGACACAGCTGCCTGCTAACACCGAGTGTCTGTCCCTCTCTCTGGGCGAGTGGCTTCAGAGGAGCCGAGCGTGTCACACGGGTGGCAGATGTGGCGTGTGTCCCTCCGTACAGGGCCTGTCATGGGTGAGAGGAGACAGGGTCTGCCCCATTCCCCCACTCTGGTCCCCAGAAGTGGTTACTAAGGGGTCGAGATTGTCAGGAGTCGGGCCCATGTGGTGGCACAGGTGGAGGTAGGTATTAGAGAAGTGTGGAAGCTGGACTTTTTTTTTTTTGGTACCAGGGATTGAACTTGTGACCTCGCAATTATCAGGCAGTCTCTTGAGTGACTGAGCTAAATCCCTGGCCCCAAAGCTGGAAGTTTTTGAGGGGCTTTGTGTGCTTGCTCCTTATGGTGCTGAGCAATCGTGTATAGAAGGGACAAGGTTCTGCTGGCACTGTCCTGCTCTGAGGTAAAACACCCGGCTCCCGGCTCCTGTTGCCCTGCCCGGTGTGTCCAGTCCGGAGCACCTGGTCTTGGTCAGCCACCCTCTGCCCTTCCAGGGAGTAGATTCAGTGCGACCTCATAGAATAACTCCACCTTGGTGCAGTGATCGAGGCTCCCTGTGCCATGCCACCTGGCTTCATCCTGAGGCTCTGAGGCAGTCCGATGTGATAGTTTAGCATTGTACCCTTTCTTCCTGTTTTCATTTTGAAAATCATTGCCTCATTCTTTGGCTGTAGGATGTGGGCTTTACGGAGTTAGCGTACTGACCTTTAGATGACTTAACTGGGAAAGTGATGATCTTGCTTCTTGCCCGGGGAAGAAAGCCACTGAGGTATTTATTGCTAGTGTAGAGGGGTTTTTTTGTGTTTTTTTTGGTACCAGGGATTGAACTCACAACCTTGCGCTTGCCCAACAGGCACTTGGGCCACTGAGCTAAACCCTGGCCCCTCACTGAGGTATGTAGAGAGGTGTGCTGTCATGTCTCTCTGAGGAAACTGACCAGTACCACCTTATTCTTTGTATTTGAAGCTGCAGAACGGGAGGAGTAAAGGACAAGGACAGGAGACACCGCATCAAAGTAAGAACAATGTTTTTTTCTGTCCATTCTTCATCAGTGTTTGGTGATTCCACCACAGCACCGTGCAGTTGTACAGTTGCCTGTCCCCTTCCTCTGCCTATTCCAAGGCAGTTAAGCCTGCAGTGTATTCAAGGTGTGTCCATCACCCCACTGAATTAGCTCATTTAAATTTGGAGGCATCTCCCCTCAGGTGGTCACCTGGGCTGCGTTCTTAGGCTTCGACAGTGATATCCCTGACCTGGAGCCACGCCCAGCCCTGTTTAACAGGAATACAGCACCATCACAAACTTTGTTTGACTGAATATCTAGTGGCTGGAGAAAGGAAGATTCATGGGTCCTCTCTGCACAGCTCATTTAATAAAAGTAGGTGCTCTACACAAGACATCCACGTGCCCTAAAAGACAGACAGAAATACAAAGAACCCCAGTCATCCTGACCTCCACAGCCTTGTGGTGTCCCAGCACGGGCCTACAGTGTCATCCTTCAGAGGCTCCTCCTTCCTCATCCTGAGGCCTCTGTGTGGCCGGTGTGGGCACCTGTGGGGTCTGAGTGGGCAGCGCAGTCTCAACGTCCTGCACCACGTGTGGGACCCTAGAACCGGGCCCATGTGCCAGTGTGGCCCTGGGACTGGCAGCGTCCACGCCATGGTGAGTGGCGCCTGCTGCCATCCCCACCTGCAGTCTGCTCTGCCGCACGTGCTGGTGAGAGGCGAACTAATCCCTGAAGTGAGGACGCGCTTCTCAAAACCTCGGTGAGGTGTGAGCGTTTGTCTAGGGATGAAAACCAGCGCTACTCTTTGCTGGGTGCTCCAGGACCTCCCCCCACAGGGAGGGAGCGTGCCCCGCTGGGCCCGAGTTTGGAAAAGTGCTGGAAAATTGGCTTTTCCCTAATAGAAGTTTAAGATAGTTGAGCCAAGTATTCATGATGATTTGGACTTCCAAAGAGATTTTGCTGAAAGGCCAAGGTGTGATGACTGCTTGGTGCTATAAACTCAGCGAGACCTATTGTGTGGGCTATTTGTTCTGCTTTTATGTGATTCTTAAAATACAAATGGGTCAACAAAATGTTTCTTAATTTTATGCGTCAGGGAAGCTGCTGCTGTCCGAGTGTGCCCCGGACCCCTGCTTAGTATACATGTTGTCCCTTGCTACCCACAGGGCTCCTGGGCACCAAAACCCGCAGGTGTACCGGGCCCATGCAGGGTGCTGTGTCACGCTGTGCAGGAGCTCTCGCGCCCGCACACGTGCTGCAGGGTCTCTCTAGGCTGCGCCTGGTGCCTGGGACAGGGTGGGCACTGAGAGCCGGCACGGCCCAGGAGCGTCTGTGTGTGCTGTGTGGATGCAGCTCCCTCCCGGATGTTCTCCACCCCTGCTTGGTGGAGACAGGCATGGATGAGACCCCAGGAGTGTCAGGCACGCACACCACGTCTGTGTGTAGAATCACACCCTGTTTGCACACGTTATTTAATAATCCGTCTTTTATCTTCATGTGTCCTGTGTATCTTTTCATACCAAATACACTAAGAGCTCACGCCCTTTTTAACACTGCATAGTATTCACTACATGTTCTGCAACTGACTTAGCTTGTGGTATTTGTGAACTTTTAGGTTCTGTCTAGTCTGGAGCCTTACAAACACTCATTCAGTAGGTCTCTTTTTATTTTCATATTTTTAGTAGGTCTCTTTATTTTCATATTTTTAGTAGGCCTCTTTATTTTCATATTTTTAGTAGATCTCTTTTTATTTTTATTTTTTTCGTAGGTCTATTTTTAGCAGAGGTTGTTTGTTTGTTGGTTTGTTTGTTTTTTGGTACTGGGGATCGAACTCATGACCTTGCACTTGCCAGGCAGGCGCTTAGGCCACTGAGCTTGAGACAAAGATTCCCTGTGTAGCTGAGGCCTCCTGCCTCAGCCTCCGGAGCTGAGATTCAGTAGCTTTCTGGACATGCATTTTCCCACTGCTGCTCTATCATTTCCTCAGGCTCCCAGAGGCAGAATGCTGGCTCAAAGGAGTGTGCCCTGCACACCCAAAGATGATTGCAACTAGTTCAGCTTTGGACCTGAAAGTGCTCGTTTTCTCCAAGCCTTACCCATACAGAAATTTCCTTTGCCTGTTTTTAGACATTATTTTTCATTTTGCAACAGTTTCATAAGGCAGTAAAAAGCTCTCGTTTAGAGATTACTAAGCCCCCAGAGAAAGAGGGTAATGGAGACGGCAGCCAGGGTGCCAGGTGAGAGCCAGTCTGCGTGTCTTTGTACCGCGCAGTTCCTGCGGCCCTGCGAGCTGACAAAGCCATTTTCCTCTGGCACGGTGTCCCTTCTTGACACTGACCATGTGCTTCGCCATCTCCCTGTGTCCCTGGGTACAGAAACCCTGGCCATCTTCTCTGAGAGCGGGGAGTGCCTGTGAGCACCGCTTCCCCTGATCGTGCATATGTGGGAAGCGGCAGTTTTGTCAAGCAGTGCGATTCCTCAGCTCTCCTGTTGGGTTAGAAACTGCTGGGATCCCACAAAGAAGGGTAAGGGTGAGGCCACCTTCCCTGCTATAAAGCAGTTTCTCTACAAAGCCCTGCGTAGTGCAGGTCCCTGGGGTCGATGGGTTGATTGAATGATTATTGCAGAGACAGGTTCTCCTGAGTAGTCCAGCCTGGCCTTGAACTCACTGTGTAACCCAGGCTGGCTTGGAACTCGAGGCGATCCTCCTGACAGCCTCCTGAGTGCTGGGCTTACAGGCCTGTGCCACCACACCCAGCCACTGGGTCTTACCTGTGCTGAAGTTGTTGGGAAGAGGAGACTAAGAGAGGAGGCAGGAGACAGCTGCAGTGTGAAGAGCAGCTCGAGGCCGAGCTTGGCTCCTTTCTGCTCTGCCACAGTGCTTTCTTTCTCTCCCCAGAGCCCCCGAAGATGTCCGTCCAGGAATCCGGAGCCCTCTTTTCTCAGGTGCAGAATAAAGGAGCTGATTTGGTATTGTGTTGTGCTTGGTGTCCGCAGGGCAGTGAGCTCTGAAACAGACTGTCCGTGAGGAAGTCCCGTGCCGGCACACACCCACTTGGCTTCTGGGAGGGCTCCTTTGGCCGGGACCTTGAGTACTGTCCAAGTGGCTCATGGTCAGGGTAGGGGGTGGTGGGTTCTGCGGCGTCCCTGCCCCTCACTGAGCGCCTTCGGAAAGTGAGAGACACAGGCTTGTTCTTGGGACTGCAGGCAGCAGCAGCAGAGGCCCCGGGTGTCCTGTTTAGGAAGAGGCCACTGTTTCTGTTCCGGGTTGCGGTGGGGGCAGTTTCCAGTTGTCCCTCTGCTGTGCAGCCAAGTTTTCTTTCTGTTTAAGTCAGTGCAGGTACCCTGTAGCTGGTTTGTCTTCAACATATCGCCCTAACACAGACTGCAGTGATGGGAGGGGTCTGCCGTGTGGTGCTTGGCTAGAGTCACGGCTCACCTTCGCAGGGGCACCTGGGGCCTGGGCACAGGCAGTGGCTGGCGGGGGACCTGTAGGGTGGGGCTGTCCCTGGGGTTCTAATGGTCCTCATCTTTCCTTCCAGTACGCACCTGTGGAGAGATACCGGATGCAGAGCAGGCCCCTGGGCATCTGCCTAATCATCGACTGTGTTGGCAATGCCACAGGTAGGTGTGGACGCCGTGGGTGACCGACCCCCCACAAGCCCACAGTCGGGCACCTGTGCAGCTCTGTCGGAAGGTGCAGGAGAGGAGCTCAGGGAATGCTGATCGAAGGGTGAAGGCTGGGGTTGCTGGTCCCAGCTTCCCACATGGTGCAGGAGGTGGCCCGGACCCCATCACGGCGACCCAGAAGGCCTTGTGGCTCAAGCGGCACATGATGGGCCTTTGCTTCACTCCCGCAGTCTGTAACAGCCTTGCTTGGGATGGTGAACCTGGCATGCAGTGTCCTGGGGGCTTGGGCGTTGTTGGCGGCCTGGCGCTCACCTCTCTGGCCTGTACCACCAAGGGTGGCAGATGAACCCTTGCAGCCTATGGTGAAACACAGATCCAAGGCAGTGGCCACCATACTGGGTCCACATGCAGCACCACTACCAGGCGACCCAGGACACGACACACATGGCCTCCCTGAGCTTCCGAGCAACAGGAAGGCCTGTCTACCTCCCATGTGCAACAAGGCTTCGTGCTCCACACCACACCAGGGTGGACACAGCGGGACGAGGTGGATGCCAGTCCTTTGCAACAGCTCCTTCCAGATGCTTCTTGCTGGGCCTCCAGGAAGCAGAGGCACACGAGGAGATGGGGTTCCAAGCCTGGGCCACTCGTCCTCCACCCCCACTTTCCCCTCAGGATACACTGCTCCCCTCACCTGCTGCCCTGGGGCCCCCACTGGCCCCATCCCTGCCATGGCTGTGAGCGTGCAGCAGCAGAATGCAAGCAAAGGAGGAACTGGCCTGGGAACTCCAGGGCCTGAGCTGTTGCCCTAGCTCCTCCACTGCCACCTCCTGGCACTCGCCCAGCAGAGACTGGGAGGAGAAAAGGCCCAAGCTGGAGATAAAGCCCTAAACCAGCAGATGCCATCAACAAGCCAAGAGCACCAAACCCAGATGGGCGCAAGCCAGACAAATGGGCCCCCAGTGAGACACAGCCACTCGACAGACGAGACTGGGGGTGCCCACCACAGCACTCCCCCTGCTCTGGCCAGCACGAGCACACGAAGCCCCACCTGGCTTGCAGGACAGTGACACTGGAGCCACATCCCTGTGACAGGCTGACACCTGAACCCCACGTGGAGCAGAGGCTGCAGGAGATTTGTGGGAACAGCCCGACACCCAGGAGACGAGCAGCTGGGGAGGAGGGCTAGGGTCCCGGTCGCTTCTCGGCCTTCTCTGCCCACAGACAGGAGAGAACTCTGTGCTGAATGTGGGAAATAAAAGCTGAGTGCAGAGCAGAAGGCCTGCTTCTCCCACACAGGGCAGAAAGCCAGCGCCGCCCCCATTGTGCTGGGGAAACTCCGCCTTTCCTTGAGAAAGGCCTGGAAGTGACCGGTTTTCTCCCACACGCTCAGCAAGGGCAGCCTCTGGGAGGGCCCCCAGTCTTGGGATGGTCGGGGAGGAGCCCTGAGCACTGGACACAGTGCCAGTCCCAGCCTTGCCAACTCAGAGCTTGCTGTGATCTAAGCAGGGGCCCGGCTGCAGACTTCCCAGGGCAGCTCCATCAAGCAACAGCCTAGAACTGGGAGACAGGGCAGAGGTGTGGGTGCCAGCGCAGATGCAGCCTGTGAAACTGAGTCCTGATGGGAACCTGAGCCAGTGCACCCCAGGAGAAGGGGCACCTGGGGCCACAGAGCCCAAATGGGTTTCCCTGTGGGCAACAGAGTCCCAGAGCCAAACCGTGGGCCCCCAGGAGCGAATTGGGACCATTGTTGGGCTGTGTTCCTCCCATGCACTGTGCCCTCACATGCACGTGTCATGAGGTCCCCTCCCTCACCGCACAGGAGCTCTGGGAAGGGGACACAGGTCACAGGGCACATGAGAGGCCCCTGCCCTCCCAGGAGTACGCTGTGTGCTCAAGGGTGGTAGGACAGTGACTGAAACGTCACAGGACTGGGGCAACTCCAGGGACACAGGAGCTCAGCCAAGGCCCCTATGGAAGGCTCTGGATGCAGCTGCTTCCCAGCCAGCCTGATTGGGACACCAGGCATCTAGCACCAAGCCACGAGGGCACTTGCTCGGTGGGCGACGACTCGGGCAAGCCCAGGACCAGGAAGGAGCTGGCCTGGATGGCCAGGCACGTGGACCTGTGGGTCACACCACGCCATGCGGCCCAGTGCCACTCCTTCCCCGCTACAGACACAGGTGCGCACTCAGCCCCAGCAGACCACTGAGCGCGGGAAAATGGACAAGTTACGTGAACTCAGAGGTCATTCCACAGCCTCCTCTAACAGGAGGAGACTTGCTGCGAAGACAGCGCCCTGTTCTTACAAGGACTCGACAGCTAAAGAAGAAAGGACACTGACCCACAGCTGAGAGGATGGTGTTTCTCACATCCAACCAAATGGCACACGAAACACGGGGTCGTTTTTCACTACTGAGAACTGAAACAAGGGTCTTCACACTGAGCTATATCCCGTCCTTCTTTCCTTTCTTTTTTCCTCTCTCTTCTCTTCTCTTCTCTTCTCTTCTCTTCTCTTCTCTTCTCTTCTCTTCTCTTCTCTTCTTCCCTTCCCTTCCCTTCCCTTCCCTTCCCTTCCCCTCCCCTCCCCTCCTTTTCTCTTCTCTTCTCTTCTCTTCTCTTCTCTTCTCTTCTCTTCTCTTCTTTTCTTTTCTTTTTTCTTTCTGCTGGCTCCCGAGGTGCATAGTGTCCAGGACAGCAAGGACCAGCGGGCAGAGGTAGGGCTTTGGCACGTGCAAGTCTCCAGGATCCGTTTCCAGGCTGGTCCAAGTTCGAGAACTGTGCGTCCCAGGTGGAGAGGTCTTCAATGTGCTGCCTCTGCTAGGCTGGGAGCCACTGCTGAGCCTGGGGCTGAAAGTTCTGGTGGAGCCTATGGGACAGGTCCTGCTCATAGCCCGTGTGAATTAAATCCATAACACACAAGCAGGCTCTCCCTTGTCAAGTGTGTGCATGCATGTGCCATGGGTTACTGACATAAGTGCTCTACCACTGAGCTACCTCCCAGCCCACTCTGGCTCTGAGCTTTTGATCTTCCTGCCTCAGCCTCCCAAGTACCTGGGATTACAGGTGCCTCCATGCCTGTCTGTCACAGCCTTTTGTTTACCCCAGGTTCCTTTTCTCTCTCTCTTTTTTAACCTGTTATCTTTTTCCTACTTTCCGTTGAGAATCTAGACGAGCTTGAGGTTTCTTTAATTCACTTCTGCAGTTGGCCAGTGCCAACTTGAGTTGAGGCGGTGACCCGACTTGCAGTCTTGTTCCCGTGAGGCCTCCTTAGATGTTTCCCTTGATTCCGAGATGCGTTCTGTTGTGGGCAGTGGTCCATGAGGTTGGGAGGATGCAGGTGGGCCTCTGGGTGATCGCACCTCGGACAGGAAGAGGAGCTGGCACACGCACCCAGAGCAGTGCGCTGAGTCTGACAGGAGCCTGGCTGGAGGTGCTCGTGAATGTCTGAGCTTGGACTGGGCATGTTCCTGCCCAGACCTGGCAGCGTCTTCAGAAACGGACTCAGAAGAGCGAGGACCCCTCGCAGTCCTGGGCATTGGCCCCAGGCCTCGTGCTTCCTGGCCGGTGTGCTCCCTCGAGCTGCTTCCCTAGCCGATCGCTTAGTTCTCATTTCAAGGCAGCGTCTCGCTGTGTTGCCCGTGCAGACCAAGAGCCTTACTGCTGCCTCGGCTGAGTGGTGGGGTTAGGCGTGTGCGTGCCGTGCTGGGAACCAGGTTCTGCTTGGAGAGGATCAGAAGTTTCTGTTCTGTTAGAAAACACACACACTGACTCCAAGGAGGCTGTGCATCTTTCTCTGCTGCAGGAAGATGGGGAAGTGAGGAAAACCGGACTTGGGACTCTCCAGGCCTCAGAGGCATCAGCAGATGGACAGGGCAGGTTAGACACAGACGTCTGGCTATGCGCGGCCCCTCAAGGGGTCGGTGGGGACTCGGGACACTGTGGGGCATCTCAGCTCCCATCACTGGGGAAGCAGGGTGCGAGGACCCAAGGTGCCAGTGGGTGGTGCACGTCCCCTGCTTCCCTTCGTGTCTGAGTCCGTATGTCTGTCTGTCACATTGTTCTGAGGAGCCCACTTTGCTCTGGCTGAGTGGAAAGCAGCTCCTTCCTCCTGGGCATGGCAGTCCCGGGTGGGCGGTGGCTGCCAAGGCCATACCTACCGGAGGCACCGTCACACCTTGCAACCTGCTACCACCTCTCTGAGGTTCAGGTCCCCAGAGACCCAGACAGCAGAGCTGCAGTACCGCACTGGGACTCCAGCCGGCCTGCTGGGTTCTGCTCACTGCTGCTGTCCTCTGGGCTTGCTTCCTACAGAAGTACTTCCAGACACCTTCTCCTCCTTGGGCTTCAAGGTCCAGTGCTTCCAGTACCTTGATGTAGGTGACATGGACCAGGTTCTCCGCCAGGTGGCTTCCTCACCCCAGCACCAGCACCACGACAGCTTTGTGTGCGTCCTGGTGAGCCGTGGGGACCCCCACAGGGTGTTCGGCGTGGACCTGGCCCACGCAGGGCTGCCCCTGGAGCGGGTCCGGACGATGTTCACGGGGGATGCCTGCCCTCCCCTCATTGGGAAGCCGAAGCTCTTCTTCATCCAGAGCTACTTGGTGTCGGAGGCCCCTCTGGGTGCCAGCAGCCTCCCAGAAGTGGACGGGCCAGCAATGACCAGCGTGGAGTCCATGAAACCGTGGCCTCAGCCCCATGCACTGCACCGGGAGGCCGACGTCCTGTGGAGCCACTGCACAGCCCAGGCGTGCCTACTGGAGCAGCCTGGTACCTCACCGTCCCTGTACCTGCAGGGCCTCTCCCAGCAGCTGCTGCGGGACAGGTGAGCACGGGGAGGCCGGGACCCACTTGCGAGTAGCACCACTGCTGACATGTGCCATGTGTGATGCCCCCGGGAATCCAGGCATGCGCCTTCCTCTGGGGCTGCCTCAGGCACTGTGGAGCCTGCAGTGTAATCAGTGTGGAGTTTGGACCTTTCTCTTCAAAATTCAGTCATCTTAATTTTTTTCCTGTTAAAATAGCAATACCCACTCCTTACAGAAAAAAATCCTTAGAAATTCTGCAAGGAGAATGTGATAAGCAGCTTGCCCTAGTCACTTCTCACCGAGACCAAGTGCCTGATCCTGCAGCTTAAAGGAGCAGTGGTTGGACTCATGGTCTCCATTCCTGGTCGCTGGCTCATGGCAGGGGAAGTCACAGTGGAGGGTCTGGTGCAGGAGAGCTGCTCACACCACGGCAGCCAGGAAGCAGGGAGAGAGGTGAGGGACCAGGAGGGAGATGAACTCGTCCAGGCCCCAACTTCCAGCTGTCAGCCTGCAGATGGAGGCGCCTCCCCCAAGCTATGGCTCTGAGCGCAGGCTTGATCTACACAACCCAGCCGAGCCAGCCGCCGACTCACGTCCCAGTGCACTGCCTGCCAGACATTCTCCTGCGGAAAGGACTTTGCATCCTGTTTCCTGGTGTTCCCAGGAGGAGCGCTGTGCCCAGGGATGCCACACCCTAAGCCTGCTGCACCCAACCAGCCCGGCTGGTCCTGCAGCCGTGGTGGCAGCTACCTTGCTTGGGCTGCATCCCCGAGGCCTCACTGTGTGTTAAGAGCCGACCACTTGAGTAGCAGGAGTAGTGTGCGCTGTCCAGGCCTGTGTCCCTGTAGTGAGGATGTTGTCAGCTTTCTGATGTTTATGGCAGGAGCACTTTTCCAAGGGAATTACCAGCCTTCCGCTGTCCAGCTGGGCGGGTGCGGCCTCGCGTGGATGGTGGATGGACCTTTTCAGTGACCCCCCACTCATCTCTGAGCGAGCCCTTGTCAAGCACATTTTGGATGTGGCTCTGGGCCCAGGGCTGGACCTCACAGCTCTCTCTGCCCGGTCCCTCAGGTGGCACAGCCTTCTGGGCGTTTTTGGATCTCCCCGCATTGCAGAAGTGCTTGGCAGTTGCCTCCTGGCTGGTGAAACCCAGCGCGGTCCCTGTGGGTGGCAGAAACTCCGTAGCTGCCCCAGAGCTGCTGCCCCTCCCTCTGTCTCTGTGTTTGCAAGCAATGTGTTCTGCCTTCCTGTTTCTTGCAGAAGACGCCCGCTGCTGGACCTGCACGTCGAGCTCAACCGCAGAGTGTATGACTGGAACAGCACGGTTCCCCCCCGGCAGAGGTACAGCCTCGCCCTGAAGCACACGCTGAGGAAGACGCTCATCCTGGCATCCACCTGATGCCCAGGCCTGTCTAGGCCATGCCGTTCCATCTCCAGAGAGGAGCGGTTCAGAGTGCACAAGAGCATGGCGTGAAGTGCAGAGCCCGAGCAGGGCTCACAGGCCCGCCAGGAACTGGACTGGAATCTGGGCTGGCACTGGTTCCTCTGTCAGGAAGCCATTGCCTCTGCAGCTGAAATACCCAGAGAAGGGAAGAGGGCACGGAGACAGAAAGGAGAAGAGATGGGGAGGAGAGCAGAGGGGATAAGGAAGAGAGGAGAGGAGAGGAGAGGAGAGGAGAAAGGACAGGGGAAGGGAGGAGAGGAGAGCAGAGGAGAAAGGACAGGAGGAGAGACAGTAGAGAAGACAGGAGAGGAGAGGAGAAGGGAAGGGAGGGGAGGAGAGGAGAGAAAGGAGGGAGCTGGGTTGTTGATCATTATAGTTATTTATTTGTTTCTTGGCTCTCCAAAGCCAGTCTCCTGGTCCCTAAGGCCCAAGTGTGTTTGCCAACCATGTGGAGGCCTGAGAGGGCAGTGTGCAATGCAGCCCAGGAGACCTGGCCCGCCCCGTGCCTGCTGACATGTCAAACCCTGAAAGAAAATAAACTAGATTACTATTACTATTACTAGCCTTCAGGATAAAAAAATAAAGGTCTTCCAAGATAAGTATAAACTGAAGATATTAATAACCCCTACACCAGCATTATGGAAAATATATAAGAGAGCCTTACACACAGAGGAAGAAGACAATCACAAGAGCAGGGCAAAAAATAAGTCTTCTTGGAAGAGTAGATAAATGAGTGAGAAACAGGAATGAATTAAGCACTAGAAAAACAACAAAATTACGGGAGTAATTTACGGGAGTAAATTACGGGAGTCAGCACACGCCTTTCAATAACTTATAACGTATAACTCAATAAACACTTAAAGTCTATGATCTTAATTCTCCAATTAAAAGACACAAATGAACAGTTTGCATAAAAAGACCCAATTAAAAACACCTCATCTGCACATACACAGACTGTAAATAAAGTGAGAGAAAATGATACCCTGAACAACCAGAGCCCCAAAGCAAGTAGAAGTACCCATATTTATATCTAACAAAGTATTACTTTTGATATGTTTCATTTATTTTTTTCAAATAAATTTTATTTCAAGAATAGAAAGAAAGAAAGTAATAAAAGAAAGAAAAAAGGAAGGAAGAAAGAAAAAACTACAAAATTTCAAAACACGTCAACCAGGGGATAGCAGTATTCTTGAAGCTAAAATGAGTTGGAAGAGACAAAAAGGTTTTTTCATGTCTTTCTGTGGCTTGCTAACCAGTTCTTTAATCACTGAGCAATGCTCCAATGCATAAACATTTATGTTCAGGTCATTGTGTGGACATGAACTGTCAGGACATTTGCGTACATGCCTAAGAGTGATTGGCGAGTTTCATAAACAAGTGCAAGACCCCATTCTTCAGTGGCTGTACTGTTTTGTAGAATTCATGGCACCACATCCTTGTTAACATTTGGTCTTCAGTGTTTTCAATTTCAGTCAGTTTGTCATTGTTTAGTGACGTGATGAGGAGTATGTTTTCAGTCATTGTTTGCTTTTTATATGTCTTCTGTTTAAATATTGTATTAATTTTATTTTTTAAAATTTTATTTTATTTGAAAAATGATAAAAACCAAGGAAAATAAAATAGAAGAAAATAATAAAAAATAAAGCAGTACAAGTGATACAAGACCTCAAAATCTTACAAAACCAACAATAGTTACCACAGTGCCTTTTGTTGTCTTCAAAAGCTGCAGATACTTTCAGATGTAGTAAAAATCAAACAGATCAGAGTAGAATAGAACAAATAAAGCCAAAACAGTGAATGTAATAAAGGATTTCAAAACAGTCCACTAGTAAATAAAAAATGGCTGCCATAATATGTCTTGTTATCTTTCAAATAGCTGCTCCTGGCGTCAGATTTAACATATCAAACAAAAGAGACTAAAACCCAACCCAACAAAATAATGAAGATGACATGGTCTCCCTGTCGGGATGGCTTCTGGTGAGGCCCTGGTCCACTGAGCCCCCTCAGTCCAGGAATGGTGCACACTCGAAGAGAGAGGCTTGGGTGTGGGCTGTGCCCACTCGGCAGCAGCCGGTGCACGGCGCTGTCGCCTCCTACTGAGACTCCTGGTTCTCCCCCATCCCCCGCCTCATTGTATTTTTGTAATTCTTACTTTTGTGAGTAGACACGTTTGCAGTATATGTGGTTCTAGGGAGTAGGTACACTCACACAACACATTTTAATCCTTTCTTACATTACCCTTGTACTTTGTCCATTTTAAAATTGTGTTGTTTGCTGTCTTTTTTTTTTTTAAATTGGTACCAGGGATCGAACTCACAACCACACGCTTGCAAGGCAGGTGCTTATTTAGCTGAGCTAAATCCCCAGCCTTGTTTGCTGTCTTATTGTTGAATTTTAAGAATTCTTTGTGTATTTTAGATATAAATCTTTTATTAGCTATTTATCTTGCAAATATTTCCCCACTGTATGTTTTGTCTTTTCATTCTCTTAATACTGTCTTTTGACAGATGTTTTTAATTTTAGTGAAGACTAGTTATTTGTTTTATGGGTTATACTTTTGCCATTTTATTTATGAAATTATTAAACCTGAGATAATCTAGGTTTTCTCCTTTGCTATCTCCTAGAAATTGTAGAGTTTTACATTTACACTTACACCTATGATCCATTTTAAGTTAATTTTCTTGTGAAAAGTATAAGGTCTGTGACTATGCTGAATTTTTATTTCTCTACTTTCCTAGCATATTTTGTTGAAATGACTATATTCTCCATTGAATTCCCTCTGTTCCTTTGTCAAGCATCACTTGGTTGAATTTGTATGGGTCTACTTCTGGACTCTTCATGGCTTCCTGCTGATCAATTAGTCTCTTCTGACCCCCATACCATGTACTCTTTTTTTTTTTAATAATTTTATTTAAAGAGGAAAAAACAAAACAAAATAAAACAGAATAAAGGGTAGCAACCATACAGTATTCCAAGGAAAAAAGGAAAAGTACAACAACAATAAAACCTAAGAAATTATTACTTGACTAATTACATACTGACTTCTTGGAAATAGTTGTTCAAATTACAAAGTTAAAGCATGTAAAGTAG